>BOPP01000204.1:871048-902954 GCA_017312745.1 Gryllus bimaculatus
CTCAAGCCACCGACGGTCCGCCCCTTCGAAGCCCACTGCAGTACCACCGCCCCGCCCTCTAGCTGTCACTCGCACACCGCCCCACCTGTAGCTGCCACCTCCTCACTGCCCCACCCCATTCAAGCCACCGACAGTTCCACCGCCTTGGACCCTCTCGCCGTCACCCGCTCACAGACCCGCCCTCTCCAAGCCCCCCACTCCCTCCAAAAAACTCTGCCTTCACCCGCTCACCATCCCGCCTCGGAACCTCTCGCCGTCTTCCGCCCACTGCTCCGCCCATTCGAAGCCCACGACAGTCTCACCACCCCACCCTCTAGCTGTCACCCTCACAGCACTCCGTCCTATTTGAAGCCACCGACAGTCTCACCGCCCTGTACCCTCTAGCAGTCACCTGGTCACTCCCTGACTCCCTCGAAAACAATCTGCCTTCACCCACTCACCACCCTCGAAGCCTCTGGCAGTCCCACCGCTCTATAATCTCTCACCTTCAACTTCTCACCCAATATTCTTACTTCCCCGCCCCCTCCAAGCGCAGGACATTCCCACCGCTCCGAACCCTCCCGCCGTCACCCCCTCGCCGTCACTCGCTCATAGCCCCACCATCTCACAGCCACCGCCCCACAACGTATTCTCTTCACCGCTCACTGCTCCGCCACCACGAACACACGGACCGCAGCACCACTCCGGACTTTCTTGCCGTCACACGTTCACACGTCACCCCATCTCAGCCCAGTCCACCGACATTCCCACTCCAACCAGACTCTCCGGCAACACCTCACCGCTCCACCCTCCTTGAACACCTTGACATTCCCACCGTCTCAGCCCTCTCGCCGTCACACACTCACTGCTTCGCTCCCTTTGAAGCCCACAACATTCTCACAGCTTCTGGCCCTCTTGCTGTCACTCTCTCTTTGCCGTCCTCTCACCTCTCGAAGCCACCGACAGTCGGACCGCCCGGGCGCGCCCCCGCCCTCTAGACGTCACCCACTCACCACTCGAAGACTACAACTTTCCCACCGCTCTAGACCCCACCGCTTTCACCATTCTCGCCGACCCTGACATTCTCGTAGCCACCTGCTTACCATCCTTTTCCCTCTAAGCTTCCTGCATACCCACCGCTCCCACCCTTGTCGCCGTCACTATTCCCACTTCCCAGTACCCTCTCACCGCATCAACTCACCACTGCGCTCCTCCCAATCTTCCTACAATCCCAACACCCTGAACATCTTACCGGCTTCCTCACCCCCTCTTAGCCCACATTTTCCCCATCAAACCGGCCCCCCTCGCCGTCACCTCTCCGCTCTGACCCCTCAAAATCTCCATTCCCACCGCCTCGGCCCTCTCGCCGTCACCCACTCACCGTTTCTTCCCTCTACCACTTTCACCTTTCCTCAAAGACTGCCTCCCTGTTCGCCACTCCATCTCCGGCACACATCCCTCAACATCTGCCCTCTGCACACCCTTCCGACATCGTCCCCACCTCACTTACCACCCTATGTCTCTCTCCCCACCACCTGCTTCTGCTTCGCTCTCTCAGAAACCAAAATTTCGGGATTTGAATACGGACAACGCATTATACTGTATGACAGTGTTTCATCAGCCTCTGCATCTTCATATTCACTTCATAATATTTCTTTTACAATTTCTAAACCACGGGGATTTTCAAATTTATTTTCGCAGACATGCCATCATCATGATTAACGGAAGTCCCAGCTTTATCCATTACAAGTGTGGAAACACACTTAGACACTTGAATCCTAATTCAGAATATTGTTTTATTTGTATTTGCTTTATAGACTCTCCTCCAAACATTTGCCAATGTGGGCCATATTACTTTATATCTCGTAACATCACTTCCCAACTCTTACGTCCCAGGTCGCAAATCGGTTGCAACCGCCCGCACACCTCAATTACAGCTCTTCCTCTGTTTTTCGCCGAATGCCTCCATCGCCCAGCTCCTCCCCCTGGGCAGAGACGTGACTCCTGCCTCCGGGATCTCGAGCAGCTCGCCGACATCCCGGGTCGGCCGAGAGCGCGGCCGGACACGGCGCCGGCTGATTAAAGCGCATTCGCCGCTGGGGCGTGCGCGCGCGGACAAGGAGAGGGCGGGTGGGCGAAGAAAGGGGGAAGACGTGCGGAGGAGTGAGCGACAACGGAGGAACGCAGAGCGAAACGGGGACGAGACGTCGCTTCGCGCTGCTAAAGAACGGTTCAGTTGCGTTTGTGGGTCTCGGCCGCGGTGTTTGTTTCTCTAGGCTCCTCGTCCGACATCCAATACGCTGTTCCTGAGAGAACAAGGAGAATCACAAAGAAACGTTCAGGTGAATGGCAAATAAAGGGCGGTGCGTGAAAGGCAACCGATTGTTGAATGGGTCTCTTGTCATAGGAATCTCATGTTTCCATTCCTTTTTCTCAGTATCTCGTCTATTTCTCATTTTCTTTCATTCATTCGCATTTGAACTGTCTTACTCTTTTTAATCATAACATTAGTGAAATGACTGGACAACTCTCTAATTGATAGAGAATGTTATGTCTATATTACTATACTACATAGTTATTATTTTAATAGGCTTTCAGATACTTATTTGAGCCAATATTTAAATTCTAAAGAATTGAATACGCTAATATATAACATTTTCAAACACTACGTATAAACTGCATGAACATCTTGCAAAATAAAGGTGGATATTTTTTTGAGAAATTTATTTTTAAAAAAATCTAGTAATATTTACTATGCTATGCCAAAAATTGCTATGCTATTTTTGGAATAAAAATAATCACGAGAGAAATGTTTGAAGATGGAGAGAAATTGTTTTTTGTATCAATTTTCTTATTACTTAATAACGATCAGAAACAAATTCCCCAAAGCTCTGTTTGAATGTCCATACAATAAACCTTTAAATTCTCTTTAAAATGGCCTGCCCGTTATTTACTGTCATAAGTTGTAGGATTTCTATGGGGAGACATTTTGTTACGGCGATGAAACGTTGCCATATGCATTTACAAATTATGTTCCAACGGTGTAGCATTTTGAATTATTTCATGCTATTGTGAAAGACAGTAATGGAGTTAACAATTGCCTTAACCGCCAAATTAACTGTTAATGTAAATTCATTTTACTCATAAAACGGTTCCCAAAGGCTACTACTGCCTAATTTCTGTCTATATAAATAAGATCATTTAACATTGTTTTATTACTGCGGTCATGGGCCATAGCAGGCGAGCATGTGTATTTTTATTATTCGCTTCTAAATTATTAGAAAAACATTTTGAGCGTTATGTTCGTTGTGAAGAGAGTGCAAAATAATACTGCTTAAAACTAAAGAGACTCTTGTTACACAAAAGTACATATAACTTGTCATTGTAATTAAAGCATTTCGAAACGTGGAGTATTTCAGTTGACAATGAAACTCGGTAACTGAGAAATGTAATTTCAAAATCCAACCATGAAAACCTTTTTATTCTATTGCAAGTACAGCAAATAGTTTTCGTGACTTGGATAATGGAATGTATTCAATGATAAAATCTAAATAAAGAACTTTTAATTTTGTTATATTAGAGTTAAGTGCGTACGTTTCTATATTTTTCAAACATCCAGTGCATTTAAGTATGCTTCAACAGGTACGAAAGACATTAGAAGCTCGTTATAAGGTATATCTTAAGACATATTTCTTTCTGTGGATAGCTCATCTAAGTATTTTTCAATAGTTACGAAAGAGAATATAACCTCGTTATAAAATACATTTTGAGACATACTTGTTCTTAAAAATAAAACTCCTGCGCGAAGGAAACGCTTGTATAAGCAATGCATAATAAATTTTCCTATACTGATCTCCAAGTACGATGTACACTTATTTTTCCGTATTGATATACAGTTATAATATTTGGAGCTCTCACGAGAAATGTTTAAAAAAGTATTGCAATACACCTTCCATGCAAAAGAAGCACTGCTCACCAGACAATCCACTCCAAGACGCTATGATGGTAAAAAATGTCCACCAAGTACAGTATTCGCGTTTCTAAATACTGCACAGTACACATTATTCACACCTGCTTGAACGCCGCAAAAACATTATCAATGAACTTCATTCATAGCACCTTCCACAAAATAATTCATATCGAAAGTAGGTCACGATTTTAAACTTTAAGGGCAGAGTTATTTTTGAAAAGTATTTTCGCAGACGGGAAGTGTGATTAGCATTATTTGCTTCGAAGGGAATGAGACATTCGGGTTTTTGAAAAAAATATTCTGTCTCCTAAAAGTGGTAAACGCTTATAAGATGGTTCTCATATGCTACAAAAAAGTCGAGATATTGTCTCTAATAAATCGGTTTTTAAGTACGTTCTCCTACATTGGGATTTAAATGTTCATAATAAGAGCACCATTTGAATATTTACCTTAGATGAAGTATATTTTAGATCTGCAAATAGTTTGGTTTATTTTTCTATTTCACTAGAAATATTGAGACCAAAACAAATTAACTATATATCTCGTTTATCAATGAAAATTTTGTAGTTATAGTAACCTCAGTAAATGTGGAATGTCTACGATGAACTAACCTTAATCATCAAGATTTTGAAAGATTTGATGTAAAAACAATGAGACACTATTTTATTAATTTACAGAGGTTAAAATATGTTGTTAAATTAATTAAATTAAACAAAAAACTGAAATAATTAATCATGACAGGAGTTTCAATATAAAGTAGGTGTAATAGTTTTAATGTGAGATATAATAAGTTACGGCATAAATTGTTTTTATTTAATGCAGCTTTTTGAAGCTCTAAAATTACCTAAGTTCGAGCCAAGTTTTTAGTTCATTCAAAATCTTATCTTTAAAAAAGGAGCGACTCTAATATTTAATTCATATAATATAAGGTTTAAATTGTTATACATTACTTGATAATTAAATGGCAATAAGCCAGACACAATTACATCCACACAATAAAACAAGCTCCGGAAATATTTAATTTAAAATATTTGAGAAATAAAATATTTGCTTCAAAGAGTCATTAGTACATGAAAATCCATGCATCGCAGATAAACAAACATATATTTCAAAACAAGAGTTATTTTAAGTGCGTAATTTCAAATGCGTAGTATTCCATCATCAGAACGCAAACTACGCTTACAAGAAATTTCCATCATAGTCCTGAAATTTACCGCACGGCGCCGGACCATGAATTCTTGACTTAGTGGATTTTAATTTTACGGCCGCACTATAATACGACGTGCGCCCATGAACGTAAATTGCGAAAAGCAATGCCACGCACTTGGAAATCACTCCGCCGGAGCGACGGAACGCCATTCCGAGAGCTGCCTGCCGCGGACGAAACAGCGCACTACTTAACGACGGCATAATTTAGAGGGACGGGTGGGAAGGGCTCTCCAGCCCGCGGGGGAAGGCTGCGAGCACACAGGACGCGCAGTGTGGGCGATTGCGTCTCTGGTCGAAAGAAACTCGTGATTGTTGCGCTGAGAACGTTACTTGCTCGCAAGCAAAGGATTTCTGTATACTGCCTACAGGCAATGAACAACACCTAAATCAAGTATTCAGGTTGCTTATTACACACACAATTTATTTCATCAGGTAAAAGTGTAATTTTTTTTCAGACCATGATCGTTCCAACTATCAAGTTGTGTATATATTTGTCACCTTCCCTTCAACTTGTTGGATGACTTGTCTCGGTAGCTTATTGGTGAGAGGAGCTGGGTGTAAACCAGAAGGTCCTGGTTTGAATCCCGGTCAAAGCAACGAATTCTTTGAAAAAAATTATCGTAAAGTTGTGAGTTACGTGTTTCTTAGCTTTGGACTGTGCAAACTAAATAAATATTAGCGACAGCTATTTAAACCGTAAGTCTCCACAACATATTGCAAAGGAGGTGATAATGTATCACCCACACTGAAATACGAGATACAGCGCCGACCTACACGAGTACTTGCGGTACTTCTCTATCCTGGTGTTTCCCCATAGCGCACTACTTAACGACGGCATCATTTAGAGGGACGGTAGGAAGGACTCTCCATCCAGGGGCGGGGGTAAGGCAGCGAGCAGACAGAGCACACAGTGTGGGCCATTGCTCCTCTGGTCGAAAGATCTTAGCTGTTTGGGTGACGCCGCGTCGAGGGCTGTGGTGCCGACATTTCGACCATCTTGTCGTGGTTCTCCTTGTGGCTGGTCTGTCGGGGAGGATTTCGACAAAGATGGTCGAAACGTCGACACACAGCCTTCGACGCGGCGACGTCCCGATAGCCAAGATCATTTGCATGATTCTGGCCGCGGAAGCCTATAACTTCACGAAGGAAACTCGTGATTGGTTCACTGAGAATGGTACTTTTTGGCTGGAAACGAATTTCTGTATATTGCGTACAGACAGTCAACAACGTCGAAAACAAGTATTTAGTATTCTCTAGCGATATAAGTGCACACACAATTTATTTAATCAAGCATCAGTATAATTTAATATTTTCCTATATTGAGACGAACACGTTCGTTCAAATCGTGCGAGTTGTAAGTTACTTCTTTCTTAACGTTGGACTGTGAACACTGAATATTTGGTTTTGGAAAAAAACGCCAAGACAGATGACACAAATTATGTTTCTTGAAATATTTACAGTTGGCATAGAGACTAACGCTGGCATGTTTTGACAGCCTAATTGCTCAATTTTAAAAGGCAAAAATCATTGGATGCCGTTTTGATTATGCAGGCGGACCACCACAAGTTTTCAAACAATAAAATCGGCAAATCTTAGTGTACGTGTGTAAGTTAAGATTGAAAGCGAAAGTGAGTGTAAATACTGTAAATAAGTAGCGTCTGATGAGCTCTTCCATTTCTCTCCCTCTGCGACTAATGCGCTCTCCCTCCGTTTACTGAGCTAAATGACTTATCTGGATGCCTTAACAGGTACCGAATTCTGAATAGAAATATTACGTACCAGCGCAGAATGAACAAAACAACCTGAAATTCTCATTTCAACGACTCAAAAATGGAATTCCCGCCCCACCAGGCGCAGAAAACGCCACCTGCGCAGTGTCGTCCATCGAGTCGTGGTCCCACGCCCCGAGGGCGGCGGCGGTCGCCGAGAGTCTCCCACGACCTGCAGTATCGATTTGGACGGATCGCCTTAAGTTAGCCTCGTGCGACCTCTGGCCAAACAGTGTAAATAATACACGTGCGGCGAGCTTGGCTGAGGCTGGCGCGGGCGGGGTTGCCGACCGCGTTTCGGCGCGCACGGCTCCTCGTGGAGGTCAGACTTTTCGTGACCGCATTTGCGTGCACCGCCGCCCCACGCCAGCCTCCCCACGTCTACCATCTTGGCCGCTTACCACCACCACCACCACCACCAGTGTGGATAAGACGATTGATTAATCGATTGATTGGCGATTCCGGGCCAGTTGTTTGTTAATTTCATTGGTCCCGTAAGCGTAGTACAATATTTTTTTATTGCGGGAATTGACGGTGACATTTTCCAGCTGGTTTGTGAATTCCGGTGCCGATCTACTATTCAACTACCCGGGTTTCTCCCCATCCAGGTATCTCCCGCCAATGGAGCATCGCCCAAGCCGGAACAAGCTCTAAGCGCCCGATTGGTCTACATGAATACTTATTAGTGTAGTGTACGTCAGTGTGTGTGTGTGTGTGTGTGTGTGTGTGTGTGTGTGTAAGATGTGATGTTACGACAGGAACCCGAAGGAAAGATCGCGCGCATGTCCCGTGTCCCGTTTGTTGAAATATTGATTTGGCATTCGCCTGGTGTTGACCGGAGAAATCATGGAACACACCCGACCAGAGCAGCCGACAGGTAGAATTCTCCTGCAGACAGGGGCTGAATTCGACCTAGCTATGTCGGAAATTCTGGCACCGTCTGAACACGAACCCCAGGTAATCCCGATCACAGGCATTGGAGTGACATAAATTGTTGCTTTTCGCCACCTAAGCCGGTAGGGTATTAAGAAGTTAGCAATACCCGGCCCCACTGACATTATTTACGCAGACAATAAGCCTATAAATTTCATTAACGCAATTCAATTACATTATAATCTTTTAAAATCACTCTATATATAATGCGCTGAAAGTGTATTTCAATGTAAATTTTAATCCATTATATTACAATAATTCTGTAATTGTTTCAATGATTTAAATATTTAACGGTCGTTATTGGCATAGTGGTTTACGCGACAATAACTCAGGCCAACGACCAAAAAACGTGTGGGTGTTCACCTAATTCTTATGATTTTAAGTGTACTAATTCCACAAATAACATTAAAAATGCCGAAGCACCTACCATTTATTCACACTTTAACATTTTCAATCAATAACTAGGCAAATGCAGCTCTGAGCCTCTAGAAATGTATGAGATGCGGGAAGTTAGAATGACAAATTATCAGACCGACAAAGAAGCTAGTATTCGCTTTGTTCAAATATTTCTACTCTGTGATTTATTCCTCTACCTCGCATCAATAGGCGTAGCGGTTTCACAGTCAGAGTTGCATTTCACTTACAGTACCAGAAAATATACGTCATTTGACACGAAAAGCCTTTGAAGAATATAATTTTAAGAATGTAAAGCCATTTTGCATGTCTAAATACAGTTCTGTTGGTATTTTAAAATGTCGTGTACTTTCCATTTTCATTGCATATTTAGCATACTTTCACATATCTTACTAGATCAAATTGTGACTAAACTGTGGAACTGTGGATGATGGAAACTAACAGGGCTCAGATGAGAATTCAGCACTCCAACAAAAGACCTATAAAAATCAGCTATTAAGATTTAAAAAGCTTTTTGAAATCTTTTCTGTTTTTGTCGATCTGTATACTTACGATACTGAAACAGGTTTAAGAGACCTATTATGAAAGATGGAAACTAACAGAGTTCATATGTGAATTCAGCACCCCCCCCAAAAAAAAACTATAAAAATCATCTATTAAGATTTAAAAAAGTTTATCGAACCCTCTTCTTCTTTTGCCAGCCAGTGTAATTAAAAAACTGCACCAGGCTTTAGTGTCGGTGGGACAAGACACGGCTGATTCGGCGGCGGGGCGCCCTCGCCGTCCTCGCCGTCGTCGCCGTCCTCTCCTTTCCTGCGCACAGCCTCGCCTTTCCTCGGCTCATCTATCCCGCATCAGACGCGTATTCCCTGGCGAGGCGCGTCCCGGCGGCGACCTCCTTACGAAACTCTTTCGCCAGCCGCCGCCGCCCAACTTCCCCCGCAGCGATCGCCCGCTTCCGCCCGGAGACGCCTCACAGCGCAGCAAGTTGCGTGAATGGTTAACGCCCGCAACTCGCGCTCGGAAGACGGCGGACAGGAGTCCCCGGTTCGACGCTTAGATCGGGCAGGGATTTCTTTCAGAGCGGTTGTTTCGAAAGGTTAACGTATTAATGCATCTGTACTCGCTGCAAGACGTAAAGCGTGACTGGGCCCAGACGGAGATGCAATTTAGGTCATTAGGATTACACCTTAAAGCTGATAAAGTATCGGTATTGGCGTATGTAATATTTCATTTTAAAGTTTAAAATTTAAAAGAATGTTGGGACATGACAGTACAAATAGTTTGTTACACAACCACCAGGAGCGCGTGCTGTCACTGACAATGCTCAGAAGAGTCCCCGGTTCGACGCTTAGGTCGGGCAGGGATTTCCTTCAGAACGGTTGCTTCGAAAGGTTAACGTATTAATGCATCTGTACTCGCTGCAAGAGGGAAATCGTGACTGCGCCCAGACGGAGATGCCATTTACGTCATTAGGATTACATCTTGAAGCTGATAAAGTATCGGTATCGGTGTATGTAATATTTCATTTCAATGTTTCAAATAAAAAAAATGTTAGGACATGACATTACAAATAGTTTGTTACAGAACCACAAGGAGCGCGTGCTGTCACTGACAATGCTCAGAAGAGTGGATAAAAAATGTATCACCCGTAGGTGATAAATAGGAACTGTAGCAGCTTATTTTCGCTCATTAGAGTCTTTAAACTTACGAATAAAAGCTAGTGATCATTTCATAAATGTGATATAGTGATGTATTATCAATCTAACAATTGTAAGCAATACACATTAATACTTTAAAATATTTGAAACTTTAAAAAGTTTAGCAAGATGCAAATATTTTAAACATAACACTGCATATAAGAGGAATTGTTTCTGAATCTTAAAACGCGGGTATTTTACAAAGAGCAAACAAAATTGGAATTATTCTGCCCTCTAGTAACAGAATCTGTAGGTGAAGGAAAATGCTTCAAAAACTCTCAGTCTTTTAATTACTTTTCATGTACCATTTTATCTTGACGGGAATAAGCTTGTCATTTAACTAGATTGCATTCACAATGTACTTTCGTCGCCTTAAAACGCATTCTAATTATCTCGAGTTATAAAATGCAACAAAGACAACGTTTACAACGTTTCAAAGCTATCCCTTTTAATAAAAATGTTTCTGGTTTTTCAACTTAAATTACACACGATAAATTTTATTTATAACTTATCTGCCGTTTTTAATGGATGTTCTTTCAATGCATGCATCTCATACACAGACTTAATTGCAAAACGTTCCTTAATATCGCCTGTATTTTCTTTAAATATTTTGATGAGTATGATGAGACACAAGACGAGCAGATAAATGTAATGGTGAAAATTAAAGGAAAACGGACACAAATTGCTACAAAAGACTTTATCAGATCTCCAAAACATTTAGGAGATTTTATTTTTTCTTCTGAATGAGATGCTGAGGCACAAACACATCTTTCACAGTGGAAACTATTTTGTAGAATGAAGGTGTAACCCATTCAAGTATTATCTATGAGGAGAACTTACTAGATTCGGATATTGATACATATCAGGTTAACATGCCCAGGTAAAAGACTGATAATTCAATACTCATTACGTGAAGTATAATATAACAAACTCTAAATATGAGCAGAAGCTTCAGATGAGTGAACGACGCACTAATATTTCTGCGTCTTAAAGCTAACAAGAAATACCAAACACATCACAGCAATTTAACATTTAGTAATTCCATTTCCTCTAATGTCTACTCCAAATAACATTAATACCACGTAAGAATAAAATAACCTAACGAGTGTGGGTTTAAAATATGTGAATTATTCTTAGAAGTACAACTGTTGCGATAAATACGAGTAAATCACCTCCTGACTAATGGCATACGTCCAGTCAGTCTTTCTCACATTTGGAATTGTATAGAAAAATTATGTAATGCAGTTAAAATACTTGTTTTTTATTAACTGAAAATTTACCATTTTTAGTGTTAATATCTCCATTTTTGTAACTACGCCGTGTAAATAATAAACGTAAGATTGCGACTCATTGTCAGTGGAAGTCACACAATTTCATGTTGTATATTTGCGAGCTCACAATTCGAAATTGAATGCCGGCGTTTACGCAACCAAAAGGGTGGTCACAAAAGTGCAATCCACACAGGTCTGCCCACAGCGCGAATTGGAAATTGGAGTTTAATAAAGATTTACAGAAAGTCATAACTTAAATGTAATTCGCTCGTGTGCAACTACATATACAATAAAACTCTCCCCCAGTGACACAGCAAATTTACAATGCGGCTCTATCAAATGGTATTAAACACATTCCGCGGTTTAAAAATGTTTTTATAGCTCGGTTCTAGTAATTAAATGCGTGCTTCATTTCTATACCCTCCGTTAATTAACAGTGTTCGTATTTTTTTCTTCCGGAGATTCTCAGTTTTCTATCGTTACCTTTTTTACGCTCCAAACAATAAAACGAAGAGATCTCAGATTCGCGGTTGTTTGTCATGTCGCAGAAAAACTAGTGGTGCTATAAAAAGGCGCAGATTTTCTCGTAAACGTGAATATCCTGTTCTCTTGCATCGGAGTTAGCTTTACAGAGGTGGCCAAATTATTATGGTAAATCTGCTTTAAACCTAATTATTTATTGAAAATCATGATAAATGCACTACATTGGAACTTATAGTTGTTTCAATACTTTCACATCAATGTTTACCACATACGGACTGTCGAACAGACAGACAAATTTTTTTGTCAAGAAATTTTTCGATATAACAGTCGCAAACAAAATTGATTCTCACTTCACAGCATGATAGAAGTAATTTAATACTTATACGAATACGATTTATTCACTATTTCGTTGGTATGACTGACAAAACGAGATTTTCTGTCGAAAACTCTATCAATCCCCTTTACTTACATAGTAAGACGGGACGTAAAATTGTAAACAAATCTACAGTTATGGACTACCTGCCCAAAAATGACACCTAGCAGTCAATTAAAAAACAACAAATCGATAGTCATCTATTTGTTATTTCACAAGTTCAACTTCTGGACAACAATAATAATAATAGTAATAGTAATAATAATAGTGCATCAAATGCTAATTATTAAACAGTATAAAATGATAATAGTGAAATAGAATTCATCGTACCTTCATCCATACAACTCAACCTAGCACATTTTCATACAAGAGAATTTGCACATACCTAAAACAAGCCAAACTTCAGCGAGAAAAATATCTCAATACATCTTACAGGCATCCAAATTGTGATTTACTGCCCCACACATTGGGCACGGTTTTTACGCGACCTGGCCAATTCCAATGAAACCTTATCTCTTGGTATAAAAGGTAGCAAAGCATATTCGTTTGACAAAACGAAAGCCTTAAATATTAAAAATGTTTTCGCAATTCATTTAATGGAAATACCATGCCGGCTTCCACCGAAGCGCGCATCTGTTATTTAAGGAAGTCGAGCAGCGTAACATTTCATAAGAGTTTCTCGACCGGAAAACGGCGCTGGGCGTGGGGTGGGCGGAAAGAGGCGAGGACGGGTGAGCCGCGCGTAGCGGAGGGTGTTTGGGAGCGAAACGTCAACGAGGAGATGACTCGCTGGTGAGTGAGGGTGGGGGGCGAGCTCAGTGGATACATTCGTGAAAATCACCTCGGGGACGAGAGTGCGAAGTGCGGGGAGCGGAGCAGTCGGCCCTCGCTGCGAGAACGCGCCGTCTTCGATCCTTACCTCCTCAAAGTTGCGCGATCCATAATTCAGAGCGCCTCCGTCGGGCCCCGGAAGCGCCGGGGACGCCACGCCAAGCGTCTCAAGACGTCGCAAGGGGTCGCAGCGTCGCGAGCTCGGAGGCTTCGCGAGCGTCGCGGGCGTCGGCGAGCGTCGCGAGGCGTCGCGAGGCGTCGCGAGGCGTCGCGAGGCGTCGCGAGGCGTCGCGAGGCGTCGCGAGGCGTCGCGAGGCGTCGCGAGCGTCGCGAGCTCCGCGCGAGGCGTCCGCGTGCTGCGTCTCGAGGACGTCTCGAGGCTCGCGGGCGTCGCGAGGCGTCGCGAGCGTCGCGAGGGCGTCGCGAGGCGTCGCGAGGCGTCGCGAGGCGTCGCGAGCGTCCGCGAGGGCGTCGCGAGGCGTCGCGAGGCGTCGCGAGGCGTCGCGAGCGTCGCGAGCGTCGCGAGGCTCGCGAGGCGTCGCGAGGCTCGCGAGGCGTCGAGCGTCGCGAGGCGTCGCGAGGCGTCGCGGAGGCGTTCGCGAGCGTCGCGAGGCGTCGCGAGGCGTCGCAGCGTCGCGAGGCGTCGCCAAGGCGTCGCAAGGCGTCGCAAGGCGTCGCCAAGGCGTCGCCAAGGCGTCGCAAAGCATCGCAAAGCGACGCAAGGCGTCGCGAGGCGTCGCGCAGGCGTCGCAGGCGTCGCCAGGCGTCGGCCAAGCGTCGCTAAGGCGTCGCGCAGAGGCTCGCCAAGGCGTCGCCAAGGCGTCGCCAAAGCATCGGCCAAAGGCGACGCAAGGCGTCGCAAGCGTCGCGCCGCGACGCGGCGACACATCGCTTCGGTGTGTACGGCGGGACGACCGACGCGTCGTTTGCCGCGGCTAAGGCGTCATTATCGCAGTTGTTCGGATTTCGAGCTTTCAACACACACTTTGTCGACTACCATTTGCACTAAACTGGTAAGCGGAGACTTCATTCGGGGAGAAGAAAAGAGGGCGGGCCTAGGTCGTAGATTTACGACATTAAAAAGTGTATACTGCGATTTACGCAACTCTGCCCATGTATTAGCTGTTGAGGATTTCATCCTATAGGGAGCATGAACGTCACCATACTGACGTTACTACGGTTACGTTTAAGATTCGGATTGGATGAAACTGTCAACAGCTGATATCTACCACGAGCAGAGTTGCGAAAATCACAGTATAGTGCCCTTTATTCAGTTGCATAATTCAGTTGCGATTGGTAAAAATACTATATTAAACACTATATGAGAAGAGTACTATGACTTCTACTATCGTAGAAGTCATAGTAAGTGACGCGACGCCATGAAAAAATGGTGACGAATCATCATATTCAGAGGCTGGGGACAAAATTGCAGTTGTTTGAATACTGCGCTCTCAACTGCGGTTGTAGACTGAGATCCATTTGAAACAATTGTTTTGCAGGGAATACACAGAGCCGTTACCTATCCGTCCTAAGTCTCTTTTTTGTAATAAATGAACACATACACTAACATAATAATGAAATGTGTGAATAACCGCAATGGAATTTTTAAAAATACATATGCATGGAAAACATTCTAGACAAGAGAAATATACCTAACATTGTTTACTAGCCGCACGTTCATAATACGAAAAATATTTAAAATTAGTTTACACAATTTGTATACTATACTAAGCACCAATTTTGGAATTTTAAATAATTCGTCTTTAGAATATTTCACATCAAATATGTGTTTATGTACAATATAATGGCCGATCTTCTGATATGTGTCTCTGAACTCTTCCAAAGTTCTATAAATCATCTTTTTAAAAACTTGAAACGCTTGGGATATCGTTGGAAGACACCCCGTTGGGAATGTGAGAGGGAAGGTTTAACTAGTCGACGACTGGGTTCTTCACCTCAATTGCCTTCCATGACCACCAGATGTCGTTGTTGATCCGCACGCTATATTGGGAGTGCAATGCTCCCCAAGGCCATGCACTTTTACACAGTTGAAGATCTCCGCTTGGCTCGGTGGAGCATAAGTACAACGTAGTCTGTGAACGCGGGGACGAAGACTGCAGTTTTCAATTCCCTGTGGCATATCAGTTTTTTTCAGTCGGGTTGTGGTATTGTGTGTATTCTCTGAACGCCACATATAACTTCAAAATCCAATTTCTTTCCTTAAATTCCCAGTCATTCCCCCAATAATTAACATGTAAAAATAGTACATCGAGTGTAATGCAGCATGAATCTGGGCTACTGCGTTCAGTGCCTTACAAAGGCAGCTTAAGCCCCAACCACTAATGTCAGTACAAGAGAGTGAGGAACATACGAGCTACTTTAATAACAAAAGAAATGACCGACAATGGTTCACGAGCCTCATTGGCGTGACGGTTGGAGCCACTTCGAAGCGATGGTTGGAGTCACTACGACGTGATGATTGGAGACACATTGGAGCGATGATTTAAAAATAAACGGCATATTAACCCAAGTAATCGAAGTAGGAGCTATGGATCACGAGGGGTAGAGTCCCCACGACAGCAACAGGTGTAGATGGACGACAACAAAAAAACATTATCGTCCTTTGAAATTTTACTATTGTTCTTTCTTTGGCCTTATTAAGCGTCAGTCTAAGGGACTTTGATGATGACGATGTCAATACTAAGGAACGTTGAGCCTCGTACAAACGCAAGGGTTGTAAGTTTAAGTTTTACAATTCGTAAAATACATGAGTGTTTTCTCCATCTATCTAATTTTGGGACCTGATTGGGTAATCATTTGATCTCGTTTTCCAAACATGACCATTCTTATCTCATTATTCTCACCTCTTGATCACTTCATAGTCATTTACGCAAAAACGGTCTTATCTATCTATCGATTAAAGGGATAGATATGGAGAAATTAGCTATCTACATCGTCTACACTCATACATGAGATTGGCATTCAACACATTTAAAGATCATCGCAATTTCTCATGACAATTCAATCACTGACCGCTTCTGAAATTTAAAGATGTGAGGAAACACGAGATGTATATATCGAAGGATATTTGAGGAATTTGTGGTAAAAAGTTAGTAAAAATGTGGCCAGTGTGTGGCGAACATGAAGAAAACTAAGATGGAGGAGCATACAAGGTACATGCAGGGGACATGTGCCGAACATGCGAAGAACATACAATGTACTCGTATTATACGAGGAGCATGTCGGGTAACATGCAGGAAACATGTGGGGTGTCTGGTAGAGTCATAGATGTTTTTCTTGGGAAGTTTTCGGCAAAGTCTGATGTTGATAAAAGTCTGTTAAATTTTATGAAGTAATAATGTGAAAAGAGGGGGAAACGTTAAATCATCGTTTGTATCAATCAGGAAGCTCATATAGCTCTGGGATATCCACCTCTAAATTGAGTTAAAATCATGAAACCTGATCTCTCACGAGTTACTAAAATGCTGTCATTATTTTTTCTAAAATTCATTCGATTTTCCCTGTAATTATAGTTAAAATGTACAAAACTGAGAGAGCGAGTCACTTTAATGTCGATCAGTAGTTATTTATCATGCAGCATAATAACAAAACTTTATTTCAAAGTGAGAATATTTATCGCAGAACATAACATATGAGCATTTCTTCTACGTCTTTTTCAGACATTAGACCTGTTAGTCTGTTGCGACACGTTGATTACTCCATCTTCTTTTCGGTCTACCAATACTTCTTTACCCTTAGAATATAAAGAAGAGGAGTTGCGAGGTATGCGATTACTTACCACCCTCAAATGAGCAATTTATAATCAGAATTTATCCAGAAAAATGTGAAATGGATAAAACAAAGAGAGGAAAACTACGGGTTTTCGGAAAAGCCAATTCCACTATAATCACTAGAGGTTCCACTAGAGTGAATAGAATTTAAAGCGCTTTATCCAGAAGTCTAAAACGCCACTATTAATCTCTACAACGGCAGTCATCCACCGGACGATCAGGGAAGCAGGGAAACGCCAAACGCATAGCAGTACTCGACAAAACCCTTGCATCTTTAGAATATTCTTCCAGTCTCCTTAGCAAGCGCCATCGGAACCACCGGCGACTGCTCAGTTCACATCGCAGTCCTGTACCGATTCCACGTCCTCCATCAGCGTTTCCTCAAGCGCTTATTCAACCTTCCTTTGTGTGCTTCGCGATCAAATGTGCTCTCAATTTCTCCGTTTTCTTATGTACCGCCTTCGGAACCTCCCATGCACTTGTCTCGAAATCAAAAGCCCCCTCCGAGACACGCGTCCGCGGTTCGATCCCCCGCGCCGGCGGTCCGCCCCGCCGTTCGCCCAATCGCCTCCTCCAGGGGGCGCGGCGTGTGTGCTACGCGGCGCGGCCGCGCGGGGCGCTCAAGTGCGCCCGGAGTAACGAGGCGGTGTCGGGCGACGGCGGCGCCGCGCTCCGTCACCGACGTGATTGGGCCGTGCATATTGCATGGCCCGCCATCTCGAGATAACAAGCAGCCTCGGCGGCCCGCCGGCGCTACATTTTGCATTGTAGATTCCCGGGCGACGCCACGCCCTCGGCGCCTCCGCCGCCGCCGGCGTCTGTGCGTCGCGTAGGCGCTGGAGAACCTGCGGAGGAGGCAGGAGGGGGGCGGAACCTGCGGAGGAAGCAGGAGGGGGCGTGCCTCAGGTAGAGGCGACGTAACCGCCAACCACTGCGCAGTTCGCGTCACAACTCTTGGCCGTTACCAATTCGTTGCCCCGCAGGAAGACCCCACTGAAGACCGAATGGAATGGCCAGAAGTTCTTGGTGAAGTTCGAAAACGTCCACTCGCTTCTCAGTTTTCCCTCTGTACTCACGTCGTTAGCGCTAATGTGGGTGCAGTGAGGATACGTTGCTAAGCAAACTGCGTAACCGCTCAGGTAACGGTGACGTAACCGTCAACCATTGCGCATTTCGCGCCGGAACCCTTAGTTACCAATTCGTTTCCCCGCAGGGGGGAACGAAGGCCTCCCTGAGATACCCCAGCGAGGAGGGCTTCTTTCTGTTCTGATGTTTGTGGTGGAAGTCGGAAACGTCTGCCGAAGCTGAGTTTCTCGGCGGTACTCACGTCGTTAGCGCAAACTGGATGCAGTGAGGAGGCGGTGCTAAGTTCCTCGTCGTATTAGCCCAGTAATCCGCCAGTTGGGCCCCTACAAGCCGAACTTTGGGAATGATTGAGAGTAGGAGCCACGTATAGAAGTCCGAGAGGAAAAAATGAATCTCCCGACAGGTTGTCTAGATTCCAACTATACTCACGTAATAGCTTCAAGGTCGGTAGAAGGAGAAGACGGGCTGTCATTGTAGATTCCCGGGTGCCCTCACAGTCTGTACGTCGACGCTCGAGAACCTGCGGAGGAGGCTCAGTGCGTTGGAGGAGGAGGGCTTGGGAGTTGCTCAGGTAGTCTACGTAACCGCTAACCACTGCGTCGTTTGCGGCTAAGCCGCAGCTAGCCGTTACCAATTCGTTTCCCTGCAGGAGGAAGAAAGGCCTATTTGTCTGGGTTTCTTGGTGGAGGTTGGAAACGTTCACCCTAACTCGAGTTTTCGGCGGTTGTTAGCACCGAAGTTGGTACGGTGAGGAGGCGGTGCTAAGCTCCTGGTTGCCGCGTTTGCCCGCCAACCAATCACGTGGACCCTGCCCACTGACCTGTGGGCAGGATTCGGTGCAAGGCTTGATCCTAAACCCCCATATGGAAGTCCGCCAGGAAATAATGAATCTCCCTACAGATTACTTAGATTCCGGCAATACATGAAGGGCAGCTGGTCTGTATTAACAAGTCTACTTTGTGCAACTCTTGAATATGCTTTGGGTGTTGCGGCGGTACTAGTAGACCGCTATATGACACTTCCAAGGGGGAAGAAAGAGCTATGAAAAATGAACGGAAGGGTAACCTCGGTGGATGGAAGTGCCAGACGACTAGCGCTGACCTATGATGGCAGAACGAAGGGGCGGTGACCCGCAAGGACGTTAGTCCCGTACCCGGGCGGCTGAGGCGGCATGCTACAACAGCGCATGTGCGGCACTACGGTGCACGGAGAGTGGCGCGCATGTCCGCAGAGATTGTACACCAGGGCGTCGTCGTAATGACGGTGACTGTACGCTTTGCTACTGACCGTCGCTCACACAGCTAGGGGAGCAGATATGAGAAAGGGCTCTGCTCCTTTGACAGCCCCTCCTCTTCCATGGGAAGCGAGGAAGCATTACAACTAGCGCTTCCCCTTCTTAAGCGGGAAAATCACACAATTCCCCCAGAATTACAAGCTCTATGAAACACTTAACCTTTTTCCCCATTTTTGCAACGTCACTTTAGTTAGTGACTATGCATCAGTATATTCGCAATGTTTTGTGAAAATCTTCTCAAGTAGCCTTCTGCCAGAGATATATCTCTATTCGTCCTTCACGTCTGAACACTGCCGACGTCAGAACTATGTTGAAAGCCACAGCTACGTAGTTCTCGCCCTCCCTCCAGCTCTTTCACGGTCATACAAGTGGTCCTTGTACTGTTACTTCTGTCGCTAAATCTCTTGAGCCATTGTAGATATTGCATTATCGCTCCCCGTGGCAGAAATGAAAAGTTTGTTCAATTTCTGCCGAAATCATTGAACCATTGCTCTCCATAATCTCTTTAGGTAGCATATACTGGTATCAACTTCACTGTACAGTACACGTCGATGACCGATAGATAGGACTAAATGCAAAACTATCAGTTCTGGTAGATAACAAGCAACAGTGAACCCCAGTTTTTTCACTTTATTTGTTTCTAATCTGTGCAGCCGCTGTATGAACAGTACTCGCCAAAACCTTGCACCTTTAGTAAATTCTTCCAGTCTCTTCAGATAGCGCTGACGGCTACTCAGTTCACCCCGGAGTCTATAGCCACTTCCTCTATTATATTTTCCAATAGCACCTACGCAACCCTCGTTTCCCTGCATCTTGTCCAAACCTATCGTGTTCTGTCAAAATCTTCGTCCCTTCACGTACCCTGTTCGGTACTTCATTCTACGCACTTGTGTTAAAATCAGAAGACCCTTAGATTTTATACTGCCGCAGACAGGAATACCGTTTGTTCGCAATATAACTGTGTCACTTCTCTGTAAAGTGAACCCGATCGGTCAAAAGTAGCCACGTCCCTAATGATTTGAAAGACCTCCGATGTTCGAATGATGCCCATTCAAAGACCGTGATGCTGATGTTTCAGTAAACATGATGTGGTCTTATTCAGAACTGGAATGTGTCGGTATGGTTGGCACTCGGGTTGGGGTTCTTGGGTTACCTAGTGTACTGGTCAAACATCCGGGACCGCCTAGACAATCGTGGCTATTTTTCGTTCAATAGTAAGTTCACCGACTGTCAATAAGTCCCCGACAGGGCAGCTGTACGTCAATATATTTCCCATTCCAAACATGAACCACACTCAAACAGCAACTGCAACGCAAACACTCTGCACAAGGTCGAACGATTGCACGAAAAAAAACCTGCAATTACATTATTCGTTCGTCGTTAGAGTTTATTGAAGATCACACAGAAATCATTTGATTACACGTATTGGATTATACCACTTACTTTACACGTATCAGTTACATCATTCATGGTGTACATTTATTAAATCATATAGAAACAAACAAATTCCCACGTAAGTTATTCGTAAATTGAGATATTTAATTTATGTTCAATTATTTTTAATTTGAAACGATTTCGTAATTAGAAGTCGATTTCACATTTTTTAATTTTAATTTTTATTGCATCCAAGAGGTTGTTAATGTACAAGGGTACTTCAGTTTTAAATTACTGATGGCCTCTCGTAATGAGAATTTATTGGTACCAAGCGGCCTGGGCAGTAAAATTAGTCATTCTAATTGTCTATATTATTGTTCACAAATCTGTAATCACAATGGGTTACTTTTTTTGTTTTTTTCCCTTCAGTTTTACGATATGCATATTTCACTTTTCACATCTGATATTAGCTTATGAATTAAATTATTGTTCTTTATTTCGTCATTTTACATTACCTACAGAAAGTACACATAGGGAAGACACCTAGTCTTACTCGTACTTGATTGTTATTATTTTAATTTTTCTTATAATATTAAGAAATTATGAAGAATTAAATTAATATTAAGAAAATGGAATTTATTACTGAGAGTGCTTAAGATTAGACAATATTAATCCACTCAACATTCAAAATTGAGATATTTACATTTTCCATTTCTGTTAGAAGCAAGCTATTGGCAATTTCTGAAGGTATGCTTTATGCAGCTTCATGGTATAACATTTCAACTTACAAACATTACAATTAGAAACATTAATACAATGTAATTTTAAATTATTTAAAGTAATAATAATAATAATAATAATAATAATAATAATAATAATAATAATAATAATAAAATAACCGAATTAATAAGTCTAACTTACTCAGTAATAAAGTATAGATATATCATTAGTTTTTTTTTGTATTTTCAAATTTCGGTTATTTTATTATTATTATTATTATTATTATTATTATTATTTTAAATAATTTAAAATTACATTTATTAATGTTTCTAATTGTAATGTTTGTAAGAAGAACATCTAGAGGAAAGGATTTTAAGAGAGTCTGGACAACAAATTAAGCTTTACTACTCCCTTAAACGTAGCGTAGAGTTTTTAATGTTTTTTCACGTAAAATAAATCATCAAACAAATCAATCAATAAACGTTGAAAAGTTGAAAGCACCACCCTGCCTCTAAGACATCCCGTCCTCAGCGACGTCCCGAGGGAAGGCACGGCCGTCGGGGGCGATAGCGGGCGGGTCAGGTGGCGGCCCAGTTCGGGTCCCCCGCCCCCTCCCCAGGCGCACACGCGCTGTTTTGCGAGGCTTGCGTTATGGGGCGCCGCCTGCATACCAAGCACCGCCCCCTCCCCCTCCCACACACACACACCGCCCACGCTGGGCCGACGCCGCCGCGCAACCGAGCCTCCTTCGCCCAACTCCCGGCCTCTCTCCTGCTGTCGCCCCTGTTTGCTTCCGTCGGCTTTTCACTCTTCGCGCCTCCCTCTCTCTCTGTCTCTCTCTTACTTTCTCTTTCTCTCTCTTTATTACTCTCTTTTTCTCTCTCTCATTTTCACTCTCCTTCTCTCTCTTCCTCTCTCTTTATTCCTCTATCTTTCCTCTCTCGCTTTCCTCTCTCTTCCTCTCTTTTCCTCTCTCTCTTTCCTCTCTCTTCCTCTCTTTTCCTCTCTCTCCCTCTTTTCCTCTCTCTCCCTCTTTTCTTCTCTCTTTCTTTCTCTCTCTCTTTCTCTCTCTCTCTCTCTCTCTCTCTCTCTCTCTCTCTCTCTCTCTCTCTCCTCGTACCTACCTCCTCGATCCCTGTCCTTTTCCCGGCCTTATTCATGTCTACTACTCCACATCGGATCACCCCACCTCAGCCCTTATTATCATACGCCCTTACTTTTTTTACTCCTCTACGCGCTTCTCTTACGTCCCCTTTTTTCTTCTCCTTTCCTCTCCACGGTACTTTAGTCTCAGCCTCGTCTTTCTCCGCCAAACCGTCTTTTGCTCACCCGGTTACAGTTCAAATTTCTTTCACTTTTCTCTGCCTTCTTCACCAATTATCGTGTCAGGGAACGTTCTGGTGACCTGGCCTACCCACCCTTCCTTCCTGCACATCGTTCCCAGCAATTCTCTTCGTACATACTCCTACTCGTTTCAGTTTACTACATTTCTGTGGCTTCGCCTTCTGTCATGTTCACTTCTGACGTATTTGGTTTTCTCTTCGACCTCCCTCCCCTTCTTGTCTTATCCCATTTCACTTACGTTCTTGCTGTCATGCTTTCCTTTTGTAACCTCCCCTATTACCTCATCGACAATCCTTCATGTCTCCTACCCTTTTACTTGATTCCTATTCTCCTCCTCGTGTTCGTTACTTCCTTGGGTCTGAGGACGTTCCCACATTTTCTTCCTCCTCCTCCCCTCCTTGTGTCATCCAACTTTCATTTACTTCCTTGCTAACCCGTTTCTTCCCTTTACCACCTCTACCGTTGCCTCGACACCGATCCTCCACGTCTCCCGCCGTTTCCCTCGCTCATCCAGCGATTCTCCAAAATGCCCTCTTGCCGCCCTCTCCTCACGGGTAAGAATACAAGGAACGGCATGCATAAGAACGGGTATTGTTCCCCCTCCGAGCGCCGAGGGCTTTCCTCGGGCGCAAGAAAGGGCCTACCGCACGGCGCCGCGGCGGGCGGCGAGGGCGGGGCCACGCCGGGTGCGTTCCGGGGCCGCGCGCCTTTTTTCTGTCTCATCCCTCCGCGGAAATACGTCGCGAGGCAATTGAAAGCGCCCGACAAAAAAAAAAAAAAAAAAAAAAAAAAAAAAAAAAAAAAAAAAAAAAAAAAAAAAAAAAAAAACAAAAAAAGCAAAGGCAGAAAAACGGCTGGCAGGCGTCCTGGGGACCGCGGTGGCTAAATTAAAAATCAGGCGCGCGCACCGTGCGGCAGGGACACGAGCCGATGTCGCTGTGCCGTCGTTAGATCAGCGCGGCCGAAGCGCTTTCAAATGTTTCACTACATTATTCCGTGCTTTGCGTGCTACCGGTTGGGGGGGAAAGGTAGGCGCGCCACTTGGAGGCGCAAGCGCGTCGTTAAGGGGCGCCGGGGCACAGTGCGCCGGCGAGGCGGCGGCGCGCGTTCTAGATACATGGGGACCCACATGTTGGAGGAGCGCCCGATGCCGCAGCCAGCGGCGTATTCATGTTTTCGATTACCGGGCTGGCCTTCACGTCGTGCGTTCGCGCGCGGCGGCGGCGTCATTGCTCACCGGCCCGCCCTCCCTTCGTTACACGCACCGACCTCATCTCCATGGGTTGAAGTTAGCTTCCTCCTTGTTGACCTTTACTGGGCGATTCCCTCAATTTCCTCCTTTAGTAACTGTGTGTCTCCGTTTATTTGTTCTTTCAGCCCTTGCAATTATTTTTTTTTTGTTTTTTGTTTGATTTTTGATTTTTGTTTTTTTGTTTGTTTTTGTTTTCTTTGTTTTTTTATTTGCTTTTTTGTTTTGTTTGCACGACCTTCTGTCCATCACTTTAAGACCATATATTTGTTTCTCTTCATTGAACTTCTTTTCTCTTTTTCCTTTTGTTTCTCACACTCTTTCTTTCCTCTCTTTCATTGTTTCTTCCCTTCTCATAGTTCTATCTTGCTATTTCCTTTCAAACTTTCTTTCTCCTTATCTTCTGTTTCTTCCTTTATTTCTTCACAAGTTTTATCTACCATTGCCTAACATGCAAGACTTCCACTGTGTTTTTCCTATTTACCTTTTTCTATATTCTCTTTCCTTCTATTTTCCTCCACGAGTTTACCCCTCTGATCTTGCACTTTCATATTTCCACTATTTTATTCCATTCCCCGTTGTCACATGTGATTTTTTCTTATACCTCACAATTTTGCCCCTTTTCCGCATATCTACCCTCCTCTTCCTTCCCGTTGTTGCTGCATGCAACACGATTTCTCTTGTCGCGGAGACCGGAAATGGAGAAAGCCAACACTTTCGGTTTAAAACACTTCCGAAAATAACGAAACGCGAGGAACATTTACCAGCCCCGTTCTATTACAATTTAGACGATGGCCGCGCGAGAATTTACGAGCGCTGAGAACAGGGCTCGACACCTCAATTGCAGATCAGTACGCCGCAGGCCCGGCCAACGAAATTCTTTTTTTTTCAGACTCGCTCTGCGAAGATTGGTCGTGATGTAAATTCCATACTGCGGATTATGTACTGTCAGATGAACATTGTTCCTGAAAATATAGATTCTGCGCGACCAGAGAGAATCGTTTATTCGATGCCTGTGGAAGCTCGCGTGGGCGAATGCAGCACTGCAGTGTTCGCGAGCTCTTTCGTAATACAAGTGATCGCGTGGGATACATGCGTGCAGCCCAAGTTATTATTTTTTTCTGTCATTGTAAGTTTCGTAAAAACGTTCTGAATAAGTGCGTGATCTTGGCTGTCCGGGTGACGCCGCGTCGAAGGCTGTGTTGCCGACGTTTCGACCATCTTGTCGTGGTCTTCCTCAGGGCAGGTATGCGATACATACCAGGCATGGCATTCCAGCCCTAATGAAGACCACGCGTCACCCGGACCGCCAAGATCACGCACATGACTCTGGCCGCGAAAGCCTACGACTCCACGTCTTCTGGATTTCATGTATGACAATCTTCTTTTAAATCAGCCTAAACATTAATGCTCGCGCGGGCTCCCAACCAACTTTAAAACTGTCAACACCGTATCCGCTACGGAAAGGTCGGGAGCCGCTGAATGGTAAGAGTAACCTGTTGTCTGAAGCTACTCATTCTCACCACTAGAATCTCAATAGAGGTTCTACGCCAACAGACATGAAACACCTGGGCTGCACCTGCAGCCGCGTGAGTACTCGAGAGTTGAGTGAGCATTCCAAGCTTTTTGGTGAATGTTGAGTAACGTTTGGATGTAAATCTTCTGCTGATATTAGGTAAAATAATAAAAACTGACACGATGATCAAAAAAGAGCAAATGAACCTAAAAAGTTGAAATGCTTAATGCAAAAGTTTAGAATCACTTTAAAATTTTTCCAGGATAACCAAATAAAACCAATTGATTATCTGCTTTAAATTCAACAGTATTGTAATGAAATTACCTTCTCAATAAAGTTTGTATTTATATTCAAATTTTATGAAATGATTGACTTATGTTCTTGTTTAACATACTATTAGCGTGTTCTTCACTATTTATTATTTAGTAAACTGATAAATATGACGTATTTTATGAGATTTTGTGCCCTGTAGATGTTTCATTATCGCTACCCATATCAAATCTTTGGTTATCCGTACGTTATACATGTTCGTTTCAAAATAGGGGTCGGGCACCACAAAATCTGATAATGATTTGTGGCACATTTATTTATTTATTTTAAAAAACGAAATTACCATGACGTCATTATTTTCATCACACGAAACTGTCATAGGCTGTTGTCGCATTAAATATTGTGCGAGAGATTGATGTTGGTGCTCGTGAACTCTACTGCAGTGGCGCCATGCATCAAGATTAACATCGAGCTCTTCATCAGCGGGAACATGACAGGGGTTAGGCGAGCCCCTAAAGGAGCCACTACACCAAGAAACCACCTCCAACTTACACACCTTACGGAACAAAGCGCCCAAGGAAGCCTTCGCGAGCTCAGCGCAGCTACAAATCAGCAACTGAACAATGCACCGCCGACACAATCAGTGACGATGGCGTTAACTGGTTAACTTGCTAGATGCCAGCGAAGATTAATAGGTCTCGCGTTTGCGGTCCACCCTCTTCGACGGAAAGTCACATTCGCGTTGGATGTGATCGATTGCGTCTAAATCGTTATGTACATTTCTCCTACTTGATGTGGCGAACGTGAGGCTGCCGAATGATCAAGATAATGTACGTAACTTACTGACACATCAATGATTTTGAAGAGTGATACAACTAATTCAGCTGCAAAAAGATTTTTCAAAAGAAAAATAAGATAGTTTTCTCGTGCGTTTAGAAGGCCCTAAAGTGGTAACTACTGTTTGCCAGGATTACTTATTACAATGATAAAGTACATTAATTGCTCATGTAAACACGTCCACACTTTGACAAATTAACCTGTTACGAGACAGGAGTATCGTTAGTTTCAAATACGTGTTTGGTCATTGCCATCTTAACACGTTTCATCGTTCAATATGAAACGATGTAACTGGAACATGTTTTAAAATATTTCGCCACTAAAATCGTGGCCATTCATCGTGAAGAAAATATTTTTAGTTTTGCATCAACATCACATATCTAAAAGATCCAGGAAATTTTTATCTGCTCTTGAAAATAACACATTGTATGATGTATTTAGTTATAATTCAGAGATATTCTAAACTAAACCGTTTGAAATGTATAATTTACAAACAAAGTCTCAGGAACAACATTGCGAGTTAAATAACTGTACAAAAATCAATTCAAACTAATTTTAATCGAGTTATTTTCTTTTATTGCAGTTGCGGTTGTTCCGACTTGTAAAGTAACTTTTCATGTATATTAAAATGACTTTAACAGAATAAATTAAAGAAAACGAATAGTTCTTTTAAAAAAATGTATATATAATGAGCATTGTCGTCATCAAGACCATAGGTAATTACATACCAATATATGGTGAGAGGGAACAAATGATCAGACTGTTTCATTCATTTAAATAAATTTAGATGTAACTCAAGTATTAAAATGATACATTAGACTTAGTACACACATAGTTGCAGAAAACAGCGTAAAACCAGTTCTTTACAAAGCTTCTTTTACCAATTGTTGATGACTTCAAAACGATAAGTTTTTGTGTAAAACAAAATGATTTTAAAAGAGACTTAAACAACCATATATTTGTATTTAGAAGACCACGGCTGCTAAATTATCTCGAGAAAGAACAACTTCCCAGCATCGATAGAATAAAAAATAGTTTTAGACATCTATTAGAAAAAGCTGTTACAATTTTAGGCATACACATCGTGCTTGAAGTTCAATTTTTAGCACCAGTGCTAAAAGTGAGTCGATGGTGAAATGTTTGAATACAACTGCAAATGCAATTAAGAAAACAAAATTATTTCCTTCTTCAACTGATCTCAATGTAAAACGGAACCCTATTAAGTGATTTATATACTTGAATTAAAATAAAAGGAAAATCGGTAAGGTTGTCTAAAAACAGTGTACAACACACGTGGTAAAAGTGATAAAATGTTTCTCGTAGAATTACGCCACACGGCCTATCGGCTTCGTGTCGCAACATTTCCTAGTCGCAAAATAAAATTCCATTTTACCATTCGCATCATAAATAACTATTGGAGTACCCAGCAAAGCAAATACTCGAGAGTACGCGGACGTTGCAATAACTAACGTGACAGGAATTCTAATTTGGGGTGTTAACCAGTCGACACCTACCTCGTGTCCGCTCAAGACCAGCGGGGCGGCGTCGGTTCCGCGCTAAGTGAAGTTCCTCTCCGGATTTCCGTCATCTGGCGGCGAGCGCCGCCCGCTCGCGCTACCTGTTAAAGCCAGCTCGTACGATCAGCGCGCGTGTCCGTCGCGTTCATCCACCTACTTCCGCCGTCCCGTTGCGCTCGCCGTCCGCGCGCCACAGAAGGCGGCACCTGCCCGGTAATTAATACGGCGCCGAGGGGTCGCCGGGCACTCGCCCAGCCGACCGCTGAGGTGATCAATAGCGGCCCTCAGACGCCTGAGTTATGGCATCGGTCGCGATCGCGAGACGCCGTTCAGACTGGAATCGAGGCGAGCGCTTGTGATCGTGCGCGTCAAGAAGGAGATATTGATTCCGGGCGCGTCAACTACTTTGGTCATTAGTGCCGAAAAATGAGAACACGTAATATTTCGAGGGAAAACCGTACGTGAATAAAGAAAGTATTGATTCTGGGCACGTCAAGTAGGTTGGTCATTAGTGGCGAAAAATTAGAACACGTAATATTTCGTGAGATAAGCGTACGTGAATAAGCAAGTATTGATTCCGGGCGCGTACAATACTTTGGTCATTAGTTCTGAAAGATTAGAACACGTAATATATCGTGGGATAAACGTACGTGAATACGTAAGTATTGATTCTGAGTGCATCCAATACGTTGGACATTACTGCCGAAAAATTGGAACACAATATTTCGTGGGATAAACGTACGTGAATAAGCGAATATTGATTCCGAGTGCGCTAACTACTTTGGTCATTAGTCCCAAAAGACACATAATATTCCGTGAGATTATCGTTCGCGTGACTAAGCAAGTATTGATTCTGGGCGCGTCAACTACTTTTGTCATTATTTCCGAAAGATTAGTACACGCTATACTTCGTGAGATATCAGCTTCCCTCCCTCGCTGATGTAATGGAGCAGCGTTCCTCCCCTGTTAGTTGATTTTCATTTTTCTCTGGGCGATTCTACTATTTTGACTATTAGGTCCGAAAGTGTAGTGCATTTATATTCCCCGAAATAGTTGCGTTCCTCCCACAGCTGGACCGTGACATCGTGTGTCGATTTTTGTCAGTAAGATTATCTTGGTGAGAGTATAAAATTTCCTTATATTTTATTTTGTACTATGTCAGGTCAAGGAATAGCTAATAATATAGTAGAAATAGATTAAATTAAAATACTGATGTGAATAGTAGTTTGAATTATATAATTGAAGGTAGATTTGATTGTAAATTAATATAAATTGTTTAATTGATTAGGACATGTCGGTTTGAGGAAGTTTTCTTTCTCCAGGTATCTCCCCAGCAGGGCACCACCCCAAACGAGAAAAGTTCTAATCTCTCGACATGTGTGGTAGTGTAGTGCATGGAAAGGCAAACATGTTTGGAAGGGGAAGAGAAGAACGATGATGAGGAAGGAAAGACGGCGTGCCGTCCTTGGCCGTTTCTCCGGAAACTGCTCTCTCCCTCTTCTGAGATATCACGGAAAACTTCCGACGAGCGTTCAGTCACCTGAATTCTCCCCATATAAGTTGAACTCGACCCAAGATGAGAAGTCGCCACCGTAGTGGCTTCGTACCTCCCAGCCAATGATGCGCCAAAAAGGATGTTGCCACTGAGGTACCACAGCTGGCGTGTGAAAGAACTCATGCCCAACCAGACACACACACACTCCCATACACACACGCACATACACACACGCACGCACACACACGAATGCACATACACGCACACACATACACGAACATACATACACGCATGCACATACACGCACGCCTGCGCTTCATTTCAACCGCAGCTGTCGCGTCCATGCAATTTGGTCACTCCATTACCGCGTCCACTGTTACTACGCATGTTTCGTGAAAGTTTAATACGGGAGGTGTGTGCTTGTTTTTAAGTGATGGAGGAGCTGTGTTCGGGTTCTCAGGACATTCCACACCTATGGCACCACATTTACTATTTCATTGCATCAGGATACGAAAAGTCCCCAGCGTTTTCGACTCTGAGAACCTCTCAAAATTTACAGGAATATTTGCGTGGCACCAACCTGATATACTCTACTAACGGAATTTTATTTTAAGATGAAACACACAAATATGAAGTTAATGTGTTTGAATGCCTCACATGAGGGTTTCTAGGATTCTAATCGTGTGTTTGACACAAACGAGTAGAACCTGAATTGTCGACCTGCGTTAAATATGGTTTTTTTAATTAACACAGTTGACGTCGGTAAAAAAAATACAAATACAAGTAAAATTTCCGCTAGAATTTAATGTTCATTTTACCTATAAGTTACCTATTTCGACGCAGGTTTTCCTGCTCTATCTCCCAACCACCTGAACTGTCTTTACGTATCACTAATGGAAAACTTACCAGCCGAGAAGACGTGCAATTAAAAATTACTGGAGTAATGTCTGACATTCAAACATTAAGAATGAAATAAAATATATTAAATTATAATTATCATTACTGCGAGAAGGTAGTTTATGACCAAATCTGCTTATGTGTTCAGTATGAGCTTAACACTTCTGGAGAGGTTAAATCCCTCAAGAAGTTTCCTTATCTACTGCTGAGGTAATGGTTCATGACCGTCAAACGTTTCGTGTTATTCTGATAATAGCACACGGAGCAATTCTCTATTTATGTCCTCAAGGTAAAGCGCGCTGAGGTTCCAATGCTGTCGCGACCATCCTGCTCGGTTCTTCGGCTCTGCTACGCAGGTCGCCTCAAAGTTTAACATGCGGAAAGTGTACTCGTGTATTATTTGAGAGAACGAGGAGCTCCGTTGGGTTGATTTAACCGTTAAATACTTGCTTGTCTTACTTGTTTTCTACTCGCTTGCTCGCTTGAGACCTTCTAGCACTTGCACGACCATCGGATCTTATGAACTCGACCGTTCTAATTCAAGAAAAGAATGTCATTTGTATGATTTTTAGGAGGTTTGTGGAGTTTAGTATTTTATATAATACAGAGAGGGGTATATAAGGGAATCGTTGATTGAAAAGTTCTCTCTGACGTCATTAAAATCACCGTGACGACTACATACAAGATATATATGAGAACTTTCAGTACTACAAAATTTAATTTTTTGTTGATCCATTGTATTGTTGATTTGATTGATCCACTGTAAAATGTATATTAAATTCCCAGTACTAAATTCTAATACATGTTTAATCTTAGTTTAGTGTTACCGTAACAGGTAATTAAAACTTTGTAAACTATTTACGCTGCAAAACAATGCATTAAAATATTACAGTTATTCGATTAGATTGCTTCTTTAATATATAACTGCGCCCATGGTTTGTTGTTAATTAATCTATGCCTATAACTTTAATTCTAAATTTGACCAACAAATTAATGCATGTAAAATAAGATGATAAAATGATCAATACACTGAACTCATGTCACAATAGTATGTTAAATGAGCTTCTGCATTTAACCAATTTATTCTTTGTACACGTAAGCTTCCGGGGCCCGAATCCATAAATTCTCGGCTATCCGGGAGACGCCGCGTCGTTGGCTGGGAGGCCAATTTATTCTTTTGGTGAACTTTTTGCGATGTAGAAAAAGGGTCTAAACTTCCCTTAAAACATAAAGTCTATTGTCATATTATTAGTGTAATGTGAAGCGTAATCACCGAAGTGATCTCACGACAGTGACGCTTAAACTCCCGACTGGATGACAGAGTCAGTGATGATCAGGTGAAAAGGTCTAAATGTTTTAATCGAAGAATACAAGGCATCAAACATACGGATTGTTGTTAAAATCATCCAATGCAAAGTTACAGTTACCAGCTCTAGCAATTATTCAGAAAAAAAATCCTTTACAATCATTAATAATTTAATTTTAACCTTCACTGCCATTTTAGCAAAACAATAAGTTTTCCCCATTTAATATGAGAACCCTGTTACAGAATGATGTAACAGAATTTACAATCAAATCTAGCTA
>BOPP01000204.1:927501-952890 GCA_017312745.1 Gryllus bimaculatus
GGTTCAAGACTGCAAACAAGCAAGCGAGGATCTCACCGGAAAGTTGTGCTCGAACTGTCTTCCCTCCTTACTCGTTTACCTTGTGAAGGGCTTACATTAGAACTTCGTTTTCCAAACTGGTTCAGTCTTGATTATGTAACTGTTATCGTCATTTACATTTGTAAATATTTTTACCATTTTCAGCCACAAATGTAATACTATTTTCAATATTTAGGGCACTAATCATACATCCATATAGCAATAGGCAGTACATGTGCAACGTATGTTACCTACGAGATTACCAAACACAGCAATGGAAGAGATAGTGGTGGGGGCGGATCAGTTGGAAGAGGTGGAAGAAACGGCAGGATGGTGTCACCTTAGGTGCAAGAGAACATTTGGGGATAAGAATATAGAGAAGAGCTACGGGGAGCAGAGCTAATTGGAGGCGAATTACTGACGAGGCCCCGAGCCCGACCTGAGCTACAGCGCTATCGAAGGAGAAGAATCATTCATACAGCGCGTTCGCGAGCGTGGCTTCTGTGGACTGCAAATTCCTTGCCGCCGCGCCGCGTTGTTTTCTCTCGTACAAACGATGGCGCAAGCAGCAGCGTCAAGTCATAACCAGCGTGATATGCTTGCTCGATAGTAAGGTGTGTTCACAGGCGCCCAACTTACAAGTACTCCAAAACATGTCTACAAAACGCGATAACAACTATTTAAGGATTGTAAATTGAAGGTGTTGACTGGTATCAACCAGATATACATGATTATTGAAACCAGACAACACCTTTAATTTAATATACTTCAATATTAGAAGGTATCTACCTCACTAGCGATTTAATTCAACAATCTATTGTAAGAAGAATGTTTCAGTAATTATTAAAAAAACGTTAGAGGCAAAGACAATCAACTACGATATTTTGTTTCATATATTCCTTTTGTGTTAGTTGCTGAGGGCTATAATATAAAAAGGTTTCTTGACGAAAATGCAAAAAGTGACACGGGAAACGTCATCAATTATGAGAGAAAGGACACAACTTTTTTATCTTAGACATCGTCTCCTTAAAATATATTATTTTTCTGTTTATTATTACTATTATTATTAACATGAATAATATCAATGTTTATTTTAATGCAATCATCACACATGATGTGTAATTTTTAAAATCCTGTTAATTAATTTTTATTCTTCTGTTTCTAGGTAACGTCAGTTCCGGACTGAAATTGCATGTTTCTGCCTAATCAGTAAGTGACGAATATTTACATTTCTTGTTTCGCATGTTTGTATACGCAAATAATGCACACAAAATTTACGTTCATTTAATAAACAGAACTCCCCAAAATATTGTTCTACCTGCGAATTATTTATCATTGATTTCACATTCATGTGTTCTGAAAAATTCGTTAATATTATTAATGTTCTAAGCCTTGTATAAACGACATGAAAAAAAATATTTTTGAGACAACATAGGTATACTCGAAAGTGAATTCCTTTTTGAAATGTGTCTGCACAATCATCTGTGAGTTTATTCGAAGCTCGGTTATGGCTCTTCTCGGCGCAGGACCCGTATAAATGGAAAGTACAAAAAAGGAAAAATTTCATCTTTTGTATAAATGTTTATTGCGATCCACCATTTCTCGTATTAATATAACGTAAATAATATATGTTAAATTATTTCATTTTAATCTATCACTCACTGGATACGGTAATGCATTTCACCATTCTAGCTACACTACTTAAAAATATAGCTAATATTATCAACCTTATATCTACATTTTACTTATTTTGTTTAAATGCATAAAATGTTGAAATATTGTGCAGCCTCCAGCTACGTGAGAAATGTCTGTGGCTTCGTTACATGCCCAAAAACTCGAGAAGAATAAAAATAATAACAGATTTAATTTCGATAGAATTCCCAATTTTGTGCGTCACTGTTTACAATACGTAGAGTGTGTGTACCACTAGTTTATAGTTTTGTTGAGTTAAGAACCCCTTTACTGTGTATCCATGTTCTATCTCTGTACTTCATTTCAGTACTCCTGAAGAATAGTTTTGGTAAAATATTCGATTTGTTACAGAGTTAGGCGAGATTGTATTACCTTTTTTTTGGAGTAACTTACTAAATTTTGAAAAACTATTTTATTAAGTGCAGTTAAGCAGCATTATTGCTTCTGCAGACCACAATTTTATTTGGTCTTTATATTGTGCAACTTACAAATAATATGGGAAATCCCGCGGAACGAAAAAACTTCATTTTTAGCGTTTTTGGTGGTTTGCCCAGACGATAACAAGTTACAATACTTATTTCTTAATTCTAAAAGGGTATTTCACAAGAATTTATTGGTATTTCAGCTTTAAAATTATTTTTGATTGTATCCTACTTTTCTCTAAGTTTTACCCCCTAAATTATGGCTGAGGGTACTCATATTTCCTACTTCGGGTTAAAGGAGCAAAAAATTCTATCACATATTCCAAACGTGTTTGGTGCCTTTTAAGCAGCCACGTTGCGAACCAGAACTCCCAGCACGAAGAATCCTCTCTCGAGCAGAGAGTACAACAAAAGACTGCCTTAGCCTTCAATGAGAAGCATCTTATAAACGGATATGTAATTACAAAATTCGTAACCGCGCGCAGTCGAATTGTATTCCGTACAGGCCTACGCACACTCAGGTTCAGGATACGGTCAAAAAAAGAAGCCGATGAGTATGCGCCATTTGTTACTGCATTAAATGCGAGTTTGTGTCTTCAAATGCCGATGTTTGACTGAGCAGAGAAAGGGTACGGGGATATCGTAAAATATATGTGTAAGTGTTCCTAAAAGCTGGTGCTGCGTACAAGAAACCTTAAAGCGTAACATACGACCGCAGATCATCCAATGAGGGGCTTCGTATGAGAGGATTGGTTGTTACAACCATCGTTGGTTGGTTGTTAGTTATTCCGGGCGCGTCAACTACCGAGGTCCTCTGGCCCGTAACTATGGCGCATCTTTCTTCCCTCGAGAGATGGTCCTCCTCAGCTGGATGGTGAGATCCGGCGCCGACCTAACGTCGGCTTGCAAGGTTTCCACCCTCAAGGTATCTCCAGAGGGGCACCGCCCCAGCCGGGACAGGCTCTAAGCTCCCGACCAGACTCCCGGCATGTGGGGTAGTGCAGTGCATGTGAGTGTAAGTGTGTGTAAGGGGTGAGGATAGGACACGAAAGAGGAAGGAAAGATCGCGTGTGGTCCGTGGCTCGTTTGTTATGGCGTTTCCCTGGCATTTGCCTGGCGTTGATAAGAGAAAGCACGGAAAACTACCGAGCAGAGTAGCCGGCCTCTTGAACTCTCCGCCAGAGCTGACAAGCTAGTGTCGAAAATCTTGTCACTGTCGGGACTCTAACATGGGACCTCCCAGTCAGAAGCACTGCAATGAGTAGAGTTGATGCCACCATCCTCGGTTAACAATCAACGCAACAGCATTGAACTGTATCCATTACAGGCATTCGATGAGAGCTTAATGGATGGTAAATCAGGAGTCGGTAGGTGTGGTATCAACTGAGAATTTGTTATTACAATTACTGGTATTTTCGTAGACGAGTAAAAGGGTACGGGAAAAATCAGATCATTCTTTAAAGGAGAGTCCCAAACTAGAATACCCAATGCGTGGTATTTTATCTGTGCAAAGAGCAGAAACAACGCCTCCGCAGGGTCTTAACTGACCTAAATGTCGTCAGCGCCTTCAGCGTAACAATATTCGGAAACGCAGACGATCGAATTGTAATCGTCACTGGTTTTCGAGCATTCACGTGCTGGGAACGGTCAAAAATCTTTAGCCGGTCGATGCCGTTTCGACTCTGAGTTTATGATCACAGATGCTGGCATTTAACCGATCAGTGAAAACTGTACGGGATAATCGAAACCAAAAACAAGCGTGTGCCCCTTTAAACCAGCGTTGCGGACACGAATTCCCAGCGTGTTGCACCTTCCGCCCATCAGAGAGCAGAAACATAACACTTCCGCCACCGCGCCTCCATCGTAGGGGTCTTGGTTATCAAAATATTCGCAACCGCCGGTCGCCGAATTGTATCCGGTACATGGTTTCGCGCATTCACGTGCAGGTTAAGGTCAAAATCATGAACCCATGGATGACGTTTGAAATTGTTTTAGCTGCCGCGTTATGACTCAGGCCCTGATTTTTACCAGGAAGGGGAATATCGTAAGAGAAAATCATATCCCAAACGTATATGGGTCCCTTTAAACTACTGTTGCGGACAAGAAATTTCAAAGGGTAGTATATCTCCACAGGGAACACAAATCCGTCTGAGCTCTGTTAAGGCGAGCATGTCTCTTCTCATACATCTTGTGAGTAGCTTATTCATCACAATCTTTGTAACAGCAGGCGGGTAAATGTATTTGGCACAGGTTTACATGCATACGCGCTCAGGCCAGGGTCTAAAACAGGAAGCGGTGAATTTTGCCTCTTTTAACGCAGGGATTAGGCTCACAGATGTTTTTTGGATTATTATCACAGACCTGGACAGTAAAGACCGTACGGGAATGTCGAACCAGAAAACGTGTATTGACTTCTTTAAATCGGTTGTGGAGGAGGACACCCTTAGTACCTTCAGCACATCAGAAAACGGAAACATCCAATTGAGACGCATCTCGTGGGCGGCCGGGTTGTATCCATCCAAGGTTTATGCGCATTCAGTTCAGGCTGTTGTCAAAATAAGGAACTGATGAATGTCGATCGTTACTGCTTTAACTGCGAAATTATGACCACAGACACTGGCATTTACCCAGACAGTGAAAGCAGTACCGTAAAATTATTCTAAAAACAAGATTGTGCACCTTTAAACGGGCGTTCGGGACCAGAACTCCCAGAGCGTAGTACCTTCCGTCCATCAGAGAGCAGAAACACAACGCCACCGCCGCTCAGCATTGACAGGCAACTCGTTGGTGACTTGGTTGTCGCAATATTCGCAACAGCCAGTCGCCGAATTGCATCCAGTACACATTCACGCGCAATCACGTGCACTGTAGGGCTCAAAAATCAGGGACCGGTTGCGATTCCGTTTGAGAATCGTTTTTAACTGTAGTTTCATTTCCATGTCCTGATCTTTTATCAGGAACGCGCGGAAAAATGGTACAGGCAAATCATTATCTTAAACAAAACATGAGTACCATGCAGTGGAAAGCGGTACGGAAAACGTCGAATCCACACACAAAGTGTGTGTGTCCCTTTAAACCGCGCGTCGCGGACAAGAACTCCAGCGCGTGGCACCATCAGAGAGCAGAAACACCACGCCCCGCGCCGCTGGGCCTTCAGTGCGAGCGATCTCGTGGCGGCTCGGTTGTCGCAGTCCGCGCAGCAGCCGCGGCTGCCGGGGGCCCCGCCTGTACCGCGTCGGCTGCACGCGCCGCGGGCGCGCGTCATTTGCCGAAGGCATTCCTTCCCGAGCGCGATCAGCTGGCCGTGCAACATGTTAATTGATGTTGGCTAATACGTTTTACATGGGGACGCGCGGTCGGGGCGTGGCGTGCGCGCGGAGCGGAACGCGCGGCCGGGGCGCGGAGCGGAGGGAGGGGAGCGCGGAGTGGCGTGAGGGTTGCGCGGGGGACGAGGAGGAGGGCCGCGAGGAGGAGCGGGAGGCGGAGTGGCGTGGAGGTGCGCGCGAGGGAGCGTGGTGGGTCGGTGTGGTGGGCGGGGCGCACAGTAGGGGTGGGTGGGTGGAGAAGGGCGGGTGGGGGAGGGTAAGAACAGTCGGTTCTGTTAGTGCGGTCAAACGGATGAAGCTGACGCAGGTTGGGAGTAAACAGATGTGAAGGGATGTGAGGGCGGGATTCAGAAAGGAACGGTTTGTAAGGTGCGAAAATTCACAGCAAGAGATGTGGGGATAATAGAGGGCATAGTGAGAATATGGCGTTCTTGAGGAAGAAACACAAGGGAGGAAAAGGAGAATTTATGGCGGAGAGGGCCTGGAAGGTTACCGCAAGACCGGAAGCACGTGGAGGCTAACACTGTGGTAGGGACGCGCTAGGCGGCATATCACCTGTTAGGGAAGAGCGCAAGGGAAAGGGCGTGGAAGAATGAGCGGGAGGAAAGCGCGTGGATTGGGAAAGGGAGTGGAAGGAATGAGCGTGGAGGAAAGGTCGTTGAAGGAAAAAAAAAAAAAAAAAAAAAAAAACTAAAAAAAAAAAAAAAAAAAAAAAAAAAAAAAAAAAAAAAAAAAAAAAAAAAAAAAAAAAAAAAAAAAAAAAAAAAAAAAATAAAAAAAAAAAAAAAAAAAAAAAAAATGGGCGTGAAGGGAAAGGGGCGGAGGGAAAGGGCGTGGAGGGAAAGGGCGTGGAGCGAAAGGGAGTGTAGGAAAGGTTGTTGAGGAGAAAGAGCGTGGAGGGGAATAAGCGTTGAAGAGAAAGGGCGTGAAAGAAAAATGGCGTGGATGGAAAAGCATGGAGGGAAAGGGGCGCGGAGTCGGATAAGGTGAGAGAAATGCGTGGAGAAAAATGGGCGTGAAGAAAGGACATGAAGAGAAAGGGCGCGATGATGAGAGGGCTAGAAGGCATAGGACGACGAAGACGAACGCCACTGAAGGAGTTAAATGTGAAGGAGAAGAAAGTGGCGGGAAAGGGTGTTAAATCCAAAGAGCATTAAATCAAAGAGCCAAAGGATAGATTGTGCGAGGCATGAGAACGGGCATGGAGGAAATGGTCGTGGAGGAAGGGACATAAAGGCGGAAGAGGCTCGTGGGGAAGGGGCGTTGGCGGGGACAAGGCGTGGCGGGAAGGGACGTGGCTGGGAAAGGGCGTGGCGGGAAAGCAGCGTGGCGGGGAAAGCGTGGCGGGAGAGCGTGGGGGAGGGGCTGCGAGAGGTAAAGCACGTGTCTGCGGTTACAATCTGCAAGGAAGAAAGAATGAAACGAGTGAGACGAACTTAGTGACGTCCGTAAGTGAATATATATCGGCGAGACGGCTGAGCAGAAGGGGACGCGGAAGCAGAGGCGTCGGCACTCGGCGTTAGGCCCAGGCCTCGGTGACTACAAACTTGGCGGCGGCGAACAAGCGATTGCTCGTCTGCTTTCAAAACGATAAGTTGAAATCTTGCGCGCACAGAGCGTGGCGGTGTCCTCCGTAGCGACAGCAAGTTGCGACAGCAACAGGCCGCCCGCGCCGGCTGGAAAACCTAACCTCATTCATTTATGTAGGGGATACTATGCAACATATTGTGATTATATACTACCAAAATATAATTTGGAGCAACTCACAAATTCAATGAAATAGTATAAATTAATATTAATTTAATTAAATAAATAATACATATATTAATTTATTATTTCATTGCATCCGCCACGTCTTTCACAGTTTACCCACTCACATATCGATGTGCGTATTCCAAACTCTTGTCCCACAATGTCCCTCATATTTTTCACTTCTTCAACAAAACATTACGTTATCTCCTATTCGGCATCTTTGAAATGGAAAACCGAAGACTAAAACAGCGAAACTATACGCGCGACCCAGCGACACGCGTCCGGACAAGTACACAAGATTCAAACACGATTTGAATCTCGGACGCAGCGGCTTGCAAGCGCGTTCGACGCTTCGGCTGAGGACGTCGCTGACGCACGACGCCGCAGAGATACGCTTACTGAGCGTTTGAAATTTGCCGCTTGAAGCTGTCGCGAGATGATAATCTCCACGCAGGACAGGGGCCTTACAGTCAAAAGAGGAGTCGGAGCACTGCTACATCTGCTGCATGAAGGGCGCTCGCGTGCGAGGTGGAGGGCACTCAATTTCAGAAATTAATTTCTGTGCTCCGCTTCCATTAGGGCTAAGAAACGCTGCTAATAGCGATTCATACTGCACTCCAGTTGTCCAGAAGACAAGGATAAATTTATTTGAACTGCCAAATGGGAATACCCGGGCAGCTAATTACATAATAACATAATTTAAGCTACATGAAAATTATATAATAATATTACTGATTAATAAATTACATAATAAGTGCATAATAATAATAATAAATAATAATAATAATTAATAATTAATAATTAATAATATAATAATAATAATAAAATAAATAATAATAATAATAATAAGAGTAATAATAATAATAATAATAATGGTGCAATAATAATCATAGAAACAAAATAAACATAGAAAAATATGAACGTCATCATGTTGTAGATGGCTCTATAATTAAAAGCGTTTGTACAATATTTAGCTTCAACCAATTTTGCACTGTCCTTGACAAACTTTCTCTCATTATCTTTGTTTTGATTCCATGTCTTCGTCTACTTTAGTAACTTTCGTTGCCCATCTTGCATGTACACTCATCAGCGTTCGGTCCATATAATTGTCTTCCCAAATTATTTTCCTCGCTACCACTAACTAAAATGTCTATGATGTTCCATTCGACATCTACATCACTCTCACGCATGATTTGTGTTGAGGGAATGGAACTATATTTCCACGCAAAACTGTAGTCCTTTGGTACTAGTTTCGAAACAGTTGATATAACCTTCATTTTTAACTGCAGAGAATCAGATCTAAATAAGGCTGTCAACATCAGATTCTTGTAAAATGGCTCAGTGCAAAATATTCCTGCTCATTTCAGTTACAATGACATGTACAAGTATATGGATAAAATTATAACAAACCGGTTCGAACTCAATTTTCACAAATAGCCGATGTCAGTGTAAAATATTGATAATTCTGTAAAAAATATGAGCTTGTTCAAAGGTTTTCTGACGTTCTTTCTTGTATCCTAGTTTCTCCATTATTGTTTTCATTCTTCATTAACACTATCTTCAATACGATAATTGTTATACCATTACACCATTATTTGAACATAACTAGAATTTGTTTTTTCATAGTTGAAGCAAATAAAAGTGAAAAACAATACCATCGATTAGATGGCCGAGATCACTAAGGCCGTAATACCTTAGCTGTCTTAGACTAGATCATCGTGGGTTTGAGTCCCGCCCCGAGCTGTGCTTGTATGCGGGTATTCTAACCACTCATTAACATCATTTCATCTCCAATACCCTCAGGGATAATAACCCTGTGGAGATAAATATCGGATCCAGCTAATTACTGATCCCCTGATTAAAAATTACATGCACCTGTCATCAAGATAATGTTTCTAAGCACCGGTAAATGCAGGGTGCATTAACGCGTAGTCCAAGTCAGCCTATTCGCGAGAAAAGAAAAAAAAACACCACCCTTTCATTTCGATGCGTATGTTTCCCCGGTTGTCTTCATGCAATCCCATTTCGTCCCGAAAAGTCAAGCATTAACTACTCTCCTTTCAATTCCAAGTCGAAGAATGTCGAGAATACCACTTTGAGGCATCGCGCCAATATTCCAGAGCTATCAAAATCGGGGTGTTAACTTACGCGTTCTCCACAAAGTTACTATCCACTCAACTCCATTGCTACATTCCGCCGTGGTTATCGCTTCTAACCCTGCCGTTCAAGCTCAATTTCGGCCACATCTCCCGCCCACACTCTATTCCCCCCCTTCCACCTCTTCACCCGTTTGCGCCAAACTTCAGCATTCGCTCTCCTTATGCCTTCACCTCCACTTCGGCGACATTAGACAACTTCTCACTTTCTCCTCATTTCCCGCCACCGCCGGACCCTGCACTTTCCCACTCCGCTATCGCATTTGCTGTCTCATCCACCGCCACCGCTGCCGCCGCCAGACCACCGCTGCCCAATTACCTCGCAAACGCTGCCCGGTGGGCCCTTGTTCACGTTTCCGGCGCTAATTCTGTTTATTAATTGGACATAAAACCTAGATTACCTAGAAACTGCTGAAGTGCTTAACAGGTTGTTCATTTTATTTTTGCGTCCGACACAACGTTAAAAAGGAATACAATATACGGGGGCCCTTAACACAACAGCATCTCTCTTCGTACTTTAAGCCGGACGCAATTCCGTGCAGCACACACGAAATTACATGCCTTTTTGTGACAACCTGCTTGACACCGCAGTTGTTCTTTTTTCAGTTTATTGCGTAAAAATTTACCGAATGCCTCATTTCTACCGCGTGCGTGGAAAAAAATCACAGCTGCAGAATTTTTCTCAAAAATTCCGATAAAACAATTTGATTCCCCGGTTCTTCCTCGGATTCGTATCGTCACATGCATCGAGAGCGCCTCCGCGGTTACAACGTCATTTACGGAACGCAGCAATTTATGCCGTAAAAAGGGGATGCCCCTATTGGGTGTATTAAGCGAGTAATGTGTCGAGACGAGGTGATCGAGGCGGATATATTATTATAGCGGGAGTAATCGACTGGCCGAAGCGACGGCGGTTCACTGGGCAGACCATCGGCGCCGTCATCTGCGAGTAACGACGCGACAAGAGGCCAAGGCTAGCATGAGCCTTGGACACTCCCTTCAAAGCAGCCTTTTACGTAATGAGTGTCCGCCACAATTGAATCGCTTATTTCAGAAAGCCGTCAAACGCCAAGTTCTTCTTTTCGAGACAACTGAGAAAAAGTCTCCCAATTTTTCTGATTTCAAGAGATTTTTATTTATTAAAGCAGGTGATAAATTAATAATTTTCATATAAATAGGCACTAAACTATGTGTCTATCCTCTTGGAACACTAACCCGTCGCTAACGCGTGCTTTAGATTTTGGCGTTTGACGTGTTTCTAAAATAAACGATTCAATTGGTTTATTTTAACATGGATTGAAATATTTCTAATTCAGTGGGTACATAAAGTAACGTGCGTCGAAAAATTATCTCGTACACGTAAATTGTTTACACGTGTTTAAATATGGACACAAATATTCATAATTAAACATTTTTTGTGAATTCATATTTAAAATATTTTTTATACTTGTTTTGTTAGAAGATTACACTAAGTTATTAAAGGCATTCTCTAAACCATTTTGAGATGTGTTGTAAAGCAAGGGACACGGAAATGAGGACAGAGAATGTCCATTAAAGATGATCAGTAAATGTTGTAACATGACGCAAGAGACATCGCTTTTCAGATGTTTAAAGTTTGCCGAATGTAAGCAATACACGGGATTTATGCAAATAGCCTATCAGAATGAGCAACATAATTCTGATGTGCATTACTGCCTTAAAAGTGGATTAAATTGTAAGATATTTATTCAGTGCATAGTTGAAATATGAGAATAAATACAGTTCATTACATTCTGAATTCTTCTAACACTTATCTCTCAAGACGAAGTGAATTTCTCTAACAAGTTTGAAATTAATATTTTTTAATGATTCCGTTTACTTTGAAAACTATAGTTGAAATATTACGAATGACATCCAATTTTAAAATTTGTACGATGCTTCCAATATCGTCAAAAATTGAGGCATATCAAAGGAGAGGGGTCATAGAGTCACTGTGACTGGAGTGTAACAAATTTTATATTCCGTTAAAACTGCAAGAGTCCCTTGTAAAATGAAGTTTTCAAACAAAAGATCTTGTTCCACAAGCCAAGACTCTGCGACACTCGACTTTCCTCTTTATATTTTTGCCGCTACGGCCTCAGCGCGTCGAAGGAAGTCTTTTAAACATCTCAGGTGACACTGAACTGCTTGCTCCAACTCACTTTCCCTTGCAGCACAAAGAAAAGAGTAACCTTCACTTAGTCGAGCCAGAATACCTGTATTCGCAAGGCGAAATTCGGTTTTAAATATTAAAAAAAATTAAATAAAATACTTAATGCAGCTTACATTTTCTAATTTATTTACAAACAAATGAATTACACTTTCCGAATTATAAAGAAGAAAATATCTCCACTATGTACCAAAGCACTTATTCAATAGAAACAATGTATGAACTATAATCATTTACTTTCATCACAGTTGGCACTATTTTTACTCAGTTGGTGTTTTTCTATCATAATGTTTTTAAAATAGATATGACAATATTTTCTACACTATAAGCATTTTAAGGTGCCTCACAAGTTCGAAAAACTGATCTTAATATCGCGAAAGATTGCCAAATGCACTGATACTGGCAGAGTGGTGGGTGTGGAAGTGTGTCGACAGAATGGTACAGCAGGGAATAGAAATTCTTCAACTCTTAAAATGGTGGAGAAATAGAAAAAAAGTGCTCGGATGCTAGGCTAACTGGCGCGAATAAAAGAGAAATACTCTTATCTACTATTAAATTATTAAAATTCTTTCGAATTCGACCACTTATCACGCTTCGTTTTCAAATACTCTCCCACCCAAGCTGTAGTGTTTCTCGATTTACGAATGAATTATCCCGGGTAAAAAAAAATCAATGTAACGAGCGATTTCCTTAGAGAAGCATTTTACAACAAAACAAGCGCACATTCACAAACAGCCCTCGGCAATATCGCTCTGCCGCACCAAAATAAAGAAGCCTGCAAACGTTAGTTTCAATTCCCGGAAATTCATTTCGTTTACGGAATAAATCAAAATCCCTCCCCGGCTCAGCGTCGGAATGCGAACAGGTGACGCCGACGCCGACGCCGAACGCTTCGACTGTCTTTTGGCGCACGAGCGTCCGGTTATTTATGGACTCGCGGCGCAATAATTCTCACGGCAGGGCAGCTTATCGGGGCGTCTCGCACGACCCCCGGCCTCGGGCCGTATGCCGCACCGCATCAGCGCCCGCCGGCTGCGCTCTCTGCCGCGCTCTTGGCCGCGACCCGCAACTGCTGCCCCGGGGCGGGGCGCCGGCGAGGCACGCCCCATGGAGCAGCGGCAGAGAGAAAGAGAGAGAGGGAGGGGGAGAGAGAGAGAGAGAGAGAGAGAGGGGGGGGATCGAGGAGGAGAAGAACGGTAAGGAGGGAGATGGTAGGGATGGTGACGGAAAAGGAAGTTGAGGAGATGAAAGTTGTGGTAGTGAAGATTGTAATGGTGAAAATTGTGATGGTGAAAGCTATGGTGGTAAACTTTGTGCTGGTGGTGACGGTTGAGGGGGTGAAGGTTGTGATAATGAAAATTGTGGTGGTGAACGTTATGGTGGTAAATTTTATGGTGGTGGTGACGGTTGTGGAGGTGAACGTTGTGATGATCAAAATTGTGATGGTGAAAGCGATGGTGGTAAATTTTGTGGTGATGGTGACGGTTGTGGAGGTAAAGTTTAGTATAGGTTGTGGGGGTGATGGTTTAGTAGTGAAGGTGGTGGTGGGGAAGGTTATGGTGTTAACGGGGATGATGCAAGTGTTGATAGTACGTGTGATTATATATCTATTGAAGATAGAAGTGGTTGGCACGTAAGAAGAGTCACAGAATTACGAGATAATATAGGAAGAGAAAAAAGTAGTTATAATTCGGGCAATACGGCAAGAGTGTAGATTTTTTGTGTTCATAATGATAGTGTAAGTGGTGGTAGTATTGCTGCTGGTAATAATAGGATGAGGGTGCCGTTTCTTCTAGTGAAAACTCTGTTAGTGATGGAGAGGGTGGCGGTGATTCACGAGGCGCCAATGAATTTAAAAGAATGCTGGAAAAGCAGAGGGATGAAGCTGATCTAAGAGGCATCAATGGATTTAATAAAACGCTGGTAAAGCAAAAGCTCTATCTACAGCAGTGGGAATAAGGCACAGGAGAGAGAGAGAGAAGTTGGCGGCAGGCCATTACCGTCTCATTGACGAGGCTCCTTTTCGGCCGAAATTCCAAACGCGATGGCGCAAAGCGTGGTGCGGGGGGAGAGGGAATGCGGGTCAAAGATGGTCAGTAGACATAAAATAGCGGTGGCGGCGGCAGTGGCAACGGTAGTGGTGACCTTCTGCAGCTGCCAACGTGGTAGGGGTGTTGCAGCAGAGGTGGGATTATGACAGTAAAGATGGGAAGTTTTTGGAAGCGACTAAAACATGTGAAAACAGTTGAATAAAACGTTTAATTATAACAACAATTCATTCTAATTTGTATCGATTTATCAACATTTTTCAACTGAATAAAGTTGTTTCGAGTATTTCTACATATTTTTCAACAAATTTAAATTTCGCTTAGAAAATACACACAGCTCTTATCTATCGCGACTCCTAAGCAGGTGAATTGTTCAGTACAAAGTATGCATTAATTCACGTGTAGACTCCCTAATAGAAAAAAAGAGATTTAGATCGACAAAGTGCGCGGAGAAATTCTTAGAAAGGACACACCGGAGATGTAGGAGTTGGTGAATTGGGTTGGGAGGGGGGGGCGACGGCGGAGGCGCCAGTCGGGAAAGGACAGCGCGCGGGTCGGATGGGATGAAATGGGCGAGTGGCGAGGGGAGTGAACCGGACCCAAATGGGCAGAAGAAACGGCGAGTCGGAGGTTCGCGGCAAACGGAAGGCGTAGGGGGGGGGAGGGGCTAGCGCCGGCTTTCGAGGCAGAAGTTTCGGTCCGGCTGCGCGTGTAGAGCATCTCAGCCGCCGGAGCTGCTGGAAGAGGGCACGGGAATTCTCGGAAAGGACGGTCGCAACAAGAGGAAACGGAAAACTGCTTGCTGGGAGAGGATAATTCGGAGAAGCTGATAAGCATAAAATTCCTCACAAGGTCATAAATGTAATGGGCGTAAAATATACAAAGATGTGACGAAAGTAGCAGGACTCAGAAGACACGGACACGAGACCCAGGAGAGAATAGAAAAGAAATAAAATGCAACTCGAGAATAATTAAGGAAACCTAAAATGTGAGTCACTAAAATTCATAGGAATCTAAGTTCTGCACTAAAGTAACTTAGAAATTAGTTTCCAAGAGATGAAAAAGAAGGTATCGAAAAAAAAAGAATACAAAATCGTGTGTTAGGCCCGGTAAAAAAAAACAACTTGACCAGAAAGTCAGGGCTTTAGGAGAGGGGAACAATAGAAAAACAAGAGCCTGCATAGTACGTCATTACATAGCAGAAGAAAGGGAAACTGGGAAACAAGAGCAAACAGCCATCGCGGCTGACGCCGCATGCAGCACCGGACGGACGCAGCGTTTGCCCGCAGCAGAAGAAGCGCAGAGGCCGCGAGCGACCCCCGGGGCGCGCACCGCTCACGTCGTTACGACAACCGCAAAGCCGATTACGTCCGCACCGCCACCGCCGCCGTCACGCCCATTGCAAACATCGCCACCTCTGCCGTCGCCGCTGTCGAGACCTCCCACACAGACACGCGGCACAACCTAACTGCCAGCGTTACTGTCCGTCGGGGCCGCCGTCATCACTCACAGCTAACACCTACCCAACCGTCAACCGTCACCACCCGCCGGCCCGTCGCAACCATCGCCTCCCCGGCGCCGCCACCATCGCGCCGCCCGGATCACACGCACAGACACGTGGCCACAACCGCTCACCCCTCTACTCTCGTCAGAGCCATCGTACTGTCATCCACCTACGACACACCAGCTGCCAAACCACGCCTCAGCCCCCCCATCCTCCTGCAGCCTCGCCACGTCATACACGCAGCGACAACCACCGCTGGAGCCACACTTACCATACGCCAGCCACAGCCACATCAACAACCACAACCACAACCTCAGCCACAATGACATCCGCTGCCACAACCACCGCAGTCTCCGCCATTGCCACAGCCCCTCCACGCATCCACCAATACCAACCCCACGTCCATCGTATCTCGCGCAGCAAATGAACCTCACCAGTCCACCTAGACCTTCGCCATCTCCATCACTAGCGCCACCCCGACAACCAACATCACCTTCACCTTCCCTGTCTCTCGTCACTGCCCCCAAAGAAACGCCCAACCCTTCTTGACCCCGTTGCCCGCGTTATCCTCCTCCGCCGGTCACCCGCGTGGCCCACACCGCCTTGTTTACAGGTAATTTTCCGCCTGACCTCCTTACCCCGGTCGCGAACCAGCGCCGCCGCCCGACTGCCCGCACACATAATAACCTCGGCAATGAGACATTAACCAGACAGCGAGGCCCGGCGCAGCGTGCGGGCTCTACCGCAAGCCTACGCTCCCCCCCCCCGTCCACCCCCAGGCTGATAAATAAATAAGCGCGCCGGGCGCAAACAGAGCCGTGTTTCGCAGCCCGTACACAGGTCGACGTGAGCGAACTAATAGCGGAAACCCTATTGCCGTGCCGTCGGCCGCGTTCCCATAACGTGTCGGAAATTAAACATATTGCGCCCCCCCCACCCCGCTTAAAATAAAACAAGGAGGGGAAACATATTTGATGCCAGCGCAAGCGTGAAGTGTATTTGATTTTAATACACACAGCGCCGTCTGTGTGTGCAGGCGCATGAGCAATGTAAACACGGTGTTAAAAACACGGGCCGCCGCCGTCCCCCAGGTCCGCGTCGGCGAGGGACGGACACCGACGTGACTCCGCCGGCGCAATCGATACGGTCCGGCGCGCTCGAGTCGGTGTACACGGCGGTGGTGCCCGAGAGGGGGAAAAGTGCAGGAAGAAGGTGAACGATTGATTTATTGATTGATTAGTGATTCCGGGAGCGTCAATTTCTAAGGTCATTACTTCCCGTAATTATAGTGCATGCTTTCCTGGGGGTGTGGTGATCTTCCCCCGCTGGATGGTGAGATCCGGCAGGATAGCGGGTTTTCTTTTTCTGAACCAGATACCTTCCATCTGCGGGGCACGACCCAAGCCGAGACAAGTTCTAAACTCCCAACCGGTCTCCTGGCATCTGGAGTAGTATGGTGTGAAGGCATGGCATGAAGTGTGTGTGTGTGTGTGTCTGTGTAAGTAAGAGGTGCCAGACTAAGAAGACGAATGAAAGACCGCGCGCCGTCCGTGGCCCGTTTATTAGGGTACTGCTCCGGCATTCGCCCGGAGAAACCACGGAGAACTACCGATCAGAGCAGCTGGCCGCTGGAATTTTTCTCCATACAGCACCGTAATTCGACGCAACTAATACGGAAAAGCCTGCCGCTGCCGGGTGTCAAACCTTAGGACCTGCCGTTCATACGCACTGCAGTGACATCAGTGGATGCCCTGAGCCACCTAAGTCAGTATGTGAACGATGTGAACACTGGATCAGAATGGTTGAGTTTGTACATCAGTGCTCCACAGGACAGTTGGGCTGAATGCAGTCGACGGTTGCTGCGGTGATACCTGTTTAAAGGATTTAAGAGGATTTAGGAGGAATGAAGCAGGGAAAACAATTGGTTGCGAGAAGAATTAATGTGCATTCGCAGGCCAGGTAGACGTGAAAATGAAATGGTCGGATTGTCAAACAAGCGGATCTACAACAGTATATTCTTGCACTATCCCTAGCTTTTCTCGAAAATTCAGGGAGTTAAACGAAAATTACTCCTGCATCATTTTGTAAGCATCTACTACTCTATTGATAAAAAATAAAGAAAAATTTCAATCCCTTGTTATCAGAAAAAATATTATTGTATTAAGTTTAAATAAAAATTACGCGAAGACTACTCGTTAAAAAAATCTTACATGACCTGATATAAAAATTACCATTTTTACAACAAAATTTACAACAAAAGTTCTCGATTATCATTATGGCAATTTTGCCATGTTAATTTTTTGCAATCGTCGGAACAGTTCTCCGGAAATGGAACCCTTACAATTTTCCAATGTCCTTTCGTAGATGCAAGGAAACGTTTAAAGAAAAAGTAGAGCAGTTTTTGACAAAATAATTGTTTATAAATTGTCTTTATTTGACTCAAACGTTCACGAAAACTTCTCACATTTGCAAAATAATGGTAATCGACTTTGTTTCAAAATTCATCTTTGACCAACAGAATTCATTAAGAAAACGATCTCTATCTTCAATATTGTAATTGCAGGAAATCGCCGAAAAAAGTTTGAATTTACATAATTTTCGAAAATTCTGTTCTTTCAACAAACATTATTTATGCGTCATATTCTGAGTGTCCTTTTTCGCTGCCAGAAAACAAAGCTTTATAATAACTAGTAGTACTAAAACAGTACGTACTTTCTCGCTCGTATTTTAATGCAATGTTACGCCAAAAGTACTCAAAGGTTCGAAAAATTGTACATGAACTAATTTAAAAATATATCTTTAAAGGGATTTTTATTAAGTGAAAAATCTTTTTCTTTAGTATTTTAATTGTAGGAAGACTCTGAAAACGATTTGAACTTTTGAAATTTTCTAAAAATTAATTAATAAGATTTAATAAACATTAGACTAACTACATCATTCTCTTAAACACTACCCATCAACAAAGTTCATCAAAATCGATTGAGCCATTGTTTGAAAATTTTGAAAACGTCCCAGAAGCTTCATATAAAGTACCCCCATTCCTAAATTAAAATATCGGATTCAAATTTAAGGGGGCGCATCATCAGTCAGATCGATTGGGCAAGATCGATTTTGGAGAAAATGGTTTGAACGGTTTAGCCACTGGACAGAAACTGACGGGGGGACACTTCTGTCGTCATTCAAATTTTCGGTATCAAGAACCCTGAAAACATGGATTCTGGCTACACCACGTGTTAAGAGTATTTTTTTCTAAATTTAACAAACTAGATTTATCCCTTTGTTCATTTGTAGGGACCTGTAATAAGGGGTTTTCCACCGAACATTTGCCGTTTTTTCGCCCAGAATTGATTAACTTTCTTCCGTAGCAAGAAAGTGAAATTGGAGCAGTTTTTGAGAAAATTTCGTTGAGACACATTCGAGAATATCAATTTCGGAGAAAATCGTCAGAACGATTCATGCGCTAGCATTCACCACACATGGACAGACAGACGTTTTACTGTCAATAGATTCTGTGATATTAACGACCCATACACATGTATTCTGACTTCACAACGTGTTATAGGAAGTAATTTACTACAGATATAAGATACATTCACACCAGGGTTGAACAATAAGAGTTTGACCGTCAAAAAATCGCCGATTGCCACTGCAGGATCACAACACCTTCTCTTTACAAGGAAGTAAGGAAAGAAAGAAAAAAAATGGGAACTTATAGGACAAAAACTATTGAAACAAAGTCTGAGACAAGTTCCGCATATATGGGGCGAAGGTACAGTATGAAGGAATAGCAAAGGAGGACGATGAATGACAAGTAAAGAGATAGAGACATCAAGCGATAGCGAATAGCAAATGGTTTTTAGGACATGAAGATGGAAGGGGTAAGTTGAATTGAATTGATGCCTTATTTTACGTGGCGAGACTCGGGGTATCAGGCCCGCTCTTCCATCTGACCACGCAAATTTCGCTACGCACTTTTCACTCACTAGCGGAGAAAGGAGGTATTTCTTGGGCGATGAAACACGCGATTTGAATTTAGCTCAGAGGCGTCATTTAGGCTTGAGAATCTTTTACATGCAAGTAAATCTACTAACATGGGACTTTCCCTCCGAAGGAAGGCGTACGAAGGATTGTTTCGCCCTTAAAAATCCACAGCTTCGATCGGGTTTGAACCCTCCAACTTGGGTACAACAGTCTGATACGCTAACCGTAAACACCATCGCCGCCGCTTAGAAGTGTCTGATAAATTTAATTATAATCAATTACATTAAGTTAACTGTGTCATAGGAAAAGTATTGTGATTGACGGTACGCGTTAGCTATAACAAAGAGTGAAAGTGGCAGTCAGAGGAATGCTGCTTCCGGAAAGTGCTACCAGAGTTTTGGCGGGAACGAAGGCGGTTCTGGTGCGGGAGCGGGGCTGAGGCACGTGGAGGCGTGGTGGCCCCGAACGAAGGGATTCTCCCTGCTGCCGCCACCTAATCCCCTTAGCCCGCACAGAGCACCCAATATAAATGTACAAATATTGGCCCATATATTGGGTACTTCCACCGGCGTTATACGCGCCTCTGTTTGGACAGCGCTCAAAGAAACCTTTGATCTCGCAAGTGCGGCGCCGTGTCCGGTCCCACGTGGCGCCAGGAATGGACCGAGGTGGGGGCAAGAGGAGGACGTTGGGAGAGAGGAAAGTTCGTGAGAATGAGGGGATGGGTGTGGAAGCAAAAAACGAGAGATGAGGGTGATGGTGGCGGAGAGGATGTGAGGAAGAGTTGCAAGGTAGTACGGTAAAGGGAATGTGAGAGAAAGACGTCGGTGATGTGGGGTGAATGTGAGGGACGGTTTGCAGCGACGTGAAGGGTGATGCCAGGAGTGAGGACGGGGTTGGTGACCGGTTTGAGTAGAGAGGATGAAGGTAACGGGAGGCGAGAACGAGAGTGAGAATGAGGTTGGAGGTCGGGAGTGTGGATGGAGGAAGGTAGGAAAGATGAGAGTGATGACAGAAGTGAGGATGTGAGGCGATGGCGATGAGAATGGAGGCGGCGAGGATGTAGGGGCAAAACTGCGATGACGTCAAATGTAATGTCAGGAGTGAGGACGGGGATGGTTAGTGAGGACCAGGTGAGAGAGAGGACGGGAGACGAGGACCGGAGACGAGGACCGGAGACGAGGACCGGAGACGAGGACCGGAGACGAGGACCGGAGACGAGGACGGGAGGCGAGGACGGGAGGCGAGGACGGGAGGCGAGGACGGGAGGCGAGGACGGGAGGCGAGGACGGGAGACGAGGACGGGAGGCGAGGACGGGAGATGAGGACGAGAGATGATAGCGGGAGATGAGGACCGGAGATGAGGGAGGAGGAGTATGTGGCGCGGAGGTCTGGCGAGGACGCCCAGTCCGCGCAGAGCGCACGTGCGGCGTCAGCGGCGACTGCAACGAGAAGGCCGCGCGCGCAAGAGGTGTCGTTGTGACGATGGTGCTTGTGACGAGTGGTGCGTGATACAAGGCGCGATCGTGATAATGAGCGTGTGTGACGATGCGTGCGTTTGACGGCGGCGCGTCGGCGAGCAACGGCGGGCGAGTGGCGACGACACGGGACGAGTAGCTTATTTAATGAGTGGCACGAGAGCGAAAAAGTGTTGAAAAGCGGTTATCAAAGGTAGGCGTGTGTGGGGCCGGCAGCTCAGAGGATGTGGGTGGTTTAATTTAACGATAAAAACCGGCAATGCTTATCCAAACGCTCAATACCCGCGGCGCTTTAGTTCAACGTGGTGGAAAAACGAGATCGAAAACAGCGAGTCAATTGTGTTTTGAATTAATGTGACGAGAAACTTTATTATGTGACGAAACTATTTTTTTTTTTTTTTCAGAAACATTGTATCTTTGTTGTCTGGCAGGGCAAAAGGCAATGAAATAAAATGTGTCTACAAAAGGAGAACCAAAATATAATGAATTAGGCATTTACGATTATTGTGGCTAAAGAAAAGGGAGACTGTAAGGCGAAACATTTTGACAGCCCTTAATGAGAGTACAGTGGGGACAAATACGAGTAACGCTTATTCAAATCGAATTACACATAAATATTTTTCTTTGCAGAAATTATTGCTCTATCCATGTATTCTAGTCGAAGATTGACATGCATTGTTCTCTTTCAAAATATAGCATTGATATATGGGCGTGTGTGCGTTTTGTCCGTGTGTGTGAAAGAAGTTAATGATTTAGTTCATGTTTAGTGGCTTATTAGTTATTTCTGTGTTTGCACGGTGGCTATTTCCTGCAATAATTCAAATGTAACACTTTTAATGTTTGGACCTCATTCTATGGCTCTTAGGTTTATTTTTTTAGTTTGTAGTTGTTTTCTATTTTTATCCAAAATTCATCCCTTTTTCATTTCCAAGAATCTTTTCATTTAATTTCTAATATATTTTGCTGCATTTCATTAAGTTATTGAAGGTAGGAGAACCTGCTGATTCCATTTTTTGTTTGTTCTTGAGTTGCCGTTTGCTTTGGAAGTTTTGCATTTCCATTTCCAATTATGCCTGTTTTGATGAAATTCATACTATATATGGTCTTTGCTTGTTTTGATACAGTTCCTGAATCTAAATACTTACTTCCGGGTTTTGACTATTACTGAATATCGTGTTTATTGCTGAATGAGCAATAAACATGCATGTTTGTCAGGAGGTTGTTGGATAAGATCGCATAGATATATGATAAAACTACTACGTGGATGTAATTGATGAAGTGCTACATCAATAGCAAACGCGACTGTTCTATTTTTATGTGATTTCGTTTATATAGATATGGTAGAAGTCATATTTATTAGTACGTTCTAGGATTTGAAGATTCCGTTTTTCTAATTCTCCGATTGCATATTTACTGTGAAATACAATGCTATAAATGGTATTACCCATGGTGTCGTACCCGTAATGTCAGTGTATATGCTGCGTATGCAGAGTAGTTCATAAATTAGTTTCTTAACTTTATTACACACTGGTATGAGCTGGAGTGATCATAAAGTTTGAACTTGAGGACAGAAGTGAAGGTAGATGATAGAATTATGTGAAGCAGCAGAATGGCCTAGAGTGTTTAAACCCGGGTTGTAATAAGGTTAGTTTATTTATATTAAGATACTTCAAATGAGAACCATATGAAAGAGAACAAACTATTAGTGATTCTTTATGTAAATCTATGCAATTTTTATATTACTTGTATTGACTAATAAGCCAAATACATATTCTTAGTTTATTTTGGGACGTACTAAAACTTTGCATGACAGCACAAGAATGTTAGGAGATATGCGTTTTCAATGACTGTGCCCTTTTACATTCATGTTATGTTTAATTTTTGTTATTATTATGAATTAATTTGGAATTCAAGGTAACGATTCCGTGGCTTGGATTGATTGTGTATAGAAAATACAATTTATTAAGACATATTTACTGAGGCAAAAAAACGTGAACCTTTATTGATGAGACCATTCATTTATGCAATTTAAATTCCATGACCTTTACACTTGAGATACTTTCCTCTTTTTATAATATGGCCACATCGATTACGTTTTTTTCTGATGTGTAGATGATACATTTTTCAGTATGATTAATTTATTACAAAAAGGAAAAGTGATTTACACTTGTAATTGAGCCTAACAGGATTCTATTGACATCGAATAAACTTCTTTTGCTCAGACTTTTGTAAATCGGTCATTTGTAATTAGGGCTTTTCCTCTAAAAACACCTCTATAAGAATAATTGAATCACGATGCAACCAGACCATATCATACTATATTTTTGTGTCTAAATTGATTAAATATAAATTGACAATTCTCTTGTAAGTAACAATTTCGCACTTACAATAACGCTTAAAATACTCTTTTTTAATCGGCTCCAAAGTTTTCGAAGAAAATTTCCGTATAAAATGAGGTTTTATCCTTCTTTGTTACTCGTAAAGTAATATTTCGGTTCTACCATTTAAAAACGGAAAATTTAAAATTAAAAAACCAATACATACTTTTGACAGCTATGTACGGCAGCCGCCAAGAGGATAGAGCAACACCGAAAAGGTAGGCCACACCAAAGACATTAGAAATCTAACCAGTACGAGAAAGTCCGTGCTATTCTGTTCCATCACTAGTTTGTTTTGTAGTTTAACTTAGTAGCAACGGTAGTTGATACCTTCCAGAGCTTTTATCATCATATCTTTCCGGTTATTTGACACTTTATTTATTCACAGAATTCAGAGTATATTACGACAGTAAAAAAATAGTCATATACTTCGTACAGGTCATGTACTCTATATTTTTTATGTTGGGAGGAGAATTCTAGCGGTTGGCTCGTCTGATACGTTGCTTTCCGTGGTTTCTCCGATCAACACCAGGCAAATGCCGGAGCAGTACTCTAAAAAACTGCCCACGGACCGTTCGCGATCTTGTCCTATCCTCTCCCCTTACACACACACACTAACTCGCGCGCATGACGGGAGAGCGGTCGGGAGCTTAGAGCTTGTCCCGTCTGGGGCGGTGTTCCGCTGGTGGGAGATATCTGGTTGGGGAAAAATTCCACTAGCTACCTATAGTTCGGCGCCGGATCTCGCCGCACAGCGAGGGAAAGATCACCGCCATCTCCCGAGAAAAGAACATGCACTACACTTACGGGGCTAATGACCCAGGTAGTTGACGTGCCCGGAATCACTAAAACAATCAATGTATATTTTGAATTTAAAAAACCGCGCTACGCGAAACGTATTTTGCCCGTTCGCCCAAATACACGTCAGATGGCCACTCCATTCGGGAACGGCAGAACGTATGTGGATGTGCGCGACAGAAACCGAGCTGCGTTGGCCTCCGCGTGTCCACGTCCCGCACGCGGCCTCTCTTCACGTGCACGCACGCTGCCTTGTACTCGCGTGCGCGCGCCACTTTGATGTTAAACGAACCCCACCCGACCAAGAGAACACTTGACGCGACGCGTTCCTCCCACGTGTGTTGATGTCGATTGATTTTCGTGCCTTTCTGTGATCGCCGTCCTCGCTCACGTGTGAGCTCGCATGCGCATTTCAAGCTCGGATACAACAAATGTTGACATGGTCGATTTGTTCTTGTTTATTTATTTGTTTGTTTTATTGTTGTTTTCTTCGTAGTAGATTTGACTTGAGCACACACAGGATGGATTCATTGTAATCTTTCAGAAAGAGAAAAATCGGAAAAATCAATTAGAAGTGAATAAATTCACGAAAAAATAATTGAAAAATTTGTGAGAGTAAGACAAGCTATTCATTTGTTCCTTTACACTGAAAACATTTTGTTTGTGAATTAAATTATGAAACTCAATAAACTTATTTTTTAATAAGTATAGACTGTAATAAACATTAAAATAGAATTTTACATATATATACACATACATACATACATACATACATACATACATACATACATACATACATACATAATTAATGACTATATACGGATGTAATTTTCTATCATTATTTTCCCATGTTTACAATATTCATTACGTTTATTGAATATTATTGTGCATTATTATCACGTTCAATTTTGCACCCTTTAAAAATCATTCAAAATATGTATGATTTATGTACGAGATCGGGTCTACTTTGGTTTCATTGAGGTGGTAAAAAAAATCGTTAATTGTTATGAGCAGAGTGAGCAATCAATGTAAGTGCACGTTGATTCAATAAAAGAAAAAAAACAAGTTCATAAAGATCAACTTAATTTGATACGAAAGTTGTGAAAGAAACAAAGGAGTACACATATTAATAGTTACGTAAAATCAATAACAATAATAATAAAAATAATAATAACAATAATAATAATAGAGAAACTGTTAAAACATAATCGCGTAAAAGTTAGTGAATCAAATTATCAGATAATATTCCACACAAGTGTTTTGTGGTAATGTTAAAATTGATATATTTAAACTGTAATAATTTTACAAACGATGACAAAATCATCTGATAAATTATGCACTAATATTTACGCGATGTTACGAAACACACTTACAGAGCCTATAAAATGCATTCTCATCGAACCTACAACCACCCACCGAGTAAATACATTCACTAGCCTGAACGTCCACCGTAAGGGTACCAAGAAAGAGAAAGACGGGGAGACGCCGGCTGGCCCTGCGGAACTCAAGTGCGATGATCACATCACAAACAGTCGGCCGCGACGCAACGTAACCGCAAGCGAGGCGCCTCGCCCACCGCGGGCCTTCGCCCACTCACCTTCAACACCTCAGCGCTTTATCCATCGACCCGGCGCCGCCGCACGCAACT
>BOPP01000204.1:959688-971243 GCA_017312745.1 Gryllus bimaculatus
ATGGACTGTTCCGGGCGGACGTAGGGCGAGGGAAGCGACGAAGTCATTTGTTCGAGGGACCTAACGGATTAATTGATTGATTGATTACTAGTGATCCCGGTGGCGTCACTGCTAAGGTCATTAGTCTCATAAGTGTAGTGAGCACCTTTCGCTCGAGAGGTGGTGATGATCAGGCCCCGCTGAATGGTGAGATACGGCTCCGACCTTCCATCGGTTGCGGGAGGTTTCCTCAACCAGGTATCTCCCACCAGCGGAGCACCGCCCCAGCCGGGACAAGCTCTAGCTCCCGACCGGTCTCTCAGCATGTGTGGTAGTGTAGTGCATGTTAGTGTAAGTGTGCGTAAGGGGGCGAGGATAGGACAAGGAAGAGGAAGGTAAGATCGTCAGCGATGCGTGACCCGTTTGGTAGGCCGTTTGGCGCTCCGGCATTCACCTCGTATTGATCGGAGAAACCACGGAAAACTACCGATCACAGCATCCGGCTGTTAGAATTCTCCTCCAGGCAGACAGAACTCGACCTAACTATCTGGCCAACGTCGAAAATCCTGCCAACGTCGGGACTAAAACCCCAGAACTAACCGAGGTTGAGCTTTGTTTCCACAGATACAGGATTCTTCGGAGTTTGTTGGAAGTGAATGGTCCTTCGTGATCTGCTGTAGGAAGGATGGCCTTCGCGGAGACTTGTAGGATAGTTGACCTTCGGGGGCATGTGTAGAATAGTTGATCATTGTACGTACACACTGTCTATTGCTTAGAAACACTTGTAATTCCAATTTACCAAATGGAAAATGGCAAAATAGAAGTAAATAATTCCCATTTTGTTGGTAATAATTGTTTAATAATCTTTTTCGATCAGTAGTAAGCTCTTCCTTTTACGTGCACAACGCAATGATTTATTTTGCCTTTCTAAATATTTTATTCCATTAATGAACTGAATTCTTTAATGATTACACTTTTCTTATTCTTGTTTGATGTTTTTTGTTAGTAGTGAAAAAAATTTAAGGGCACGGATAGCAAATGTATCCATTCTCTCTCTCTCTCTCTCTCTCTCTCTTTCTCTCTCTCTCTCTCTCTCTCTCTCTCTCTCTATGAAAGTCATTGAAATAACTGAATAACTTAAATATTTCTATTGCAGTTCATTGATGCTCGGAATATTGGACATTACAGCTATTTTATAACTCTATAAATTACGTTATTACTAGACTAGGTATTACGTTACTTTTTTGTATTATTAATATTATACAGCTACACAAATTCTGTTCTGATGAATTGTGACTTTAAAGTCGTGATTAATAGATCTATTGTTTAACAAAATACCCAAAAGAATTTAAATATAATATTTCAGTAACGGTGACATTACATATTAAACACATTATGTTTTTTGCAACGCTTTCGCCTGCCCAGGTTCGCGTGGGTGTTCACTGTACTAAGCGAGAGGAGTTAGTGTTTGTACAAATTGTGATTATTGAAAAACAAATAACAAAATATCCTTGAGTAAATAGTACGATGCTAAAATTACACATAACACGGTTACTCGAAACGCTGCTCTCCACTTTTGTCAGACCAGCCACCAGCTACCACATACTGTGTGATACGTGCGGAGTCACGGTCTGGTAGAATAAGGAGAGGTGGTTTAAGACAACGATTACAAGAAAAAACAAACAACAAAAACAAAATATTTTCTAAAATGAATTGTAATGTTTGTATCGCTAAATTACGCACGTATACATAAATGGAACACAACAATCTTGTTTGTCCGCTCACTGTGCCTCGCGAGTAGGAATGAAGTCGAGTAAAGTATGATTATTGGATAAAAAGTTCACAAAAATATCTTGAAAATATAGAAATAATCTGTCTTGCTAAAATCAGATGTCACATGCAATACGGATCTCAGGACGCTTCACTCTTCTTTTTGCCTTTTGAACATGGGTGACTTGTGGGTGGGACCCCTCGATGTGTCTTCCACAGCAGGACACAACCCCCAGCCGGGCAGGCTCTGTATTCCCGACTGGTCTCCTGAAGGGAAAATATTACGCACAGCCTTACATCTGCTTGTTGGGGTGCTAATTCGGCATTTGCCTGGCGTTGACCGGGCAAACCACAGAAAACCATCCGTCGTAGTAGCCATCCGCTAGTATTTTCTTCCTGACACAGATTGAATTAGAATCGACTATCAACCGAGAGTAAACAAATCATCACTGTCTTGTCTCGATCTCTCGCTCAACAAAGCCGCAGAGTGGACTGTTTGCCGTTGAACTTTCGTAATCGGTCCGTTGAAAACAAATTGTAATTTCAGTAACGCTTAACTTAAAAATGAATCACATTACGGATATTGGAGTGCCACATGCCCTTTGCCCGGCGAACCCACTGCTCGCGCCCACTGTGCCGCGGGCGGGGCGCCGCGGGCAGGGAGGGGGCGCGCGGGCGTGGGCGTGGCGGCGCGGGGGGCGAAGAGAAGTGATGGCCACGGAAGGCGACCAAGCGGCGCGATTGGACGCAGAAATAAGAGGCGGCGCGTCCCTCTCACTGCCGTGCCGCCCGCCCCCCCCCCCCCTGACGTCTGCCCGGCTGGCGACAAGTGGCCGTCGAGGGGCGGGGCGGGAAAGGCGGTCGTGGGCGAGCGCGGGCGGGGGCGGGGCCCGTGAGAGGGTGTGGCGTGCGGGGCAGGAACGGGGCGGGGACGGTGGTGGTAGCGGGGAGGCGAGGGACCGGGAACGGGTGCGGGGCCAGGGTGGAGAGACGCGGCGGGTCGGAGCGGGAAATGGCCGTCGAGCGGGGCCGAGCGGGGGCAGGGCGGGGGGGCGGGGCGGGGCGGGGGGCGGGGGGGGCGGGCGAGGCGAGAAGGCCAGCGGTCGACCGGCGCTGCGCAATGCGAAGGCGGCGGTAAAAAACAGGCAACAGCGCGACGACGGTAAACGCGAGACAGGGAGAGCTCGTTCAGTCAGCGATGGGCGGCGCACATCCACGGGCAGCAGGGCGACGGAAAAAGTGAACGAACGTATTACTTGCTATCCAATTGCTATGATATAATAATAACAATAATAAAAACAGCAACACCAATGAAAATAACGATGATAGAAATTATAATCCGAGCGAAGTGGCTCAGTGCTACGTGCGCTGGATTCGCAATGAGAAAGTTCGGGGTCGATCCCCGGGCAGGCTATACAAACCGAAGATTTCGTGGCTTCCCTCGGTCACAAGGCGAATGTTAGAATACTTCCAAAATCCCATGAATGTCCTCACTTTACACCTCCTACCATCATCCTAGTCCTTTTACCCCTTATCAGAGAAGGAGGAGGAGATGAAGAAGAAGAAGAAGAAAAGAAGAAGAAAATAAACAATAATAGTCGAAACTGCAAAGGTTGAAAATCCCATATTTTCATATTCCCCGGCTTAAAAGTTCGAGTTTCATCTTAAACATTGGTCTCGTTTATTAATGTCTTGTAATCATCCTTTACGACCCACCCATCCATCCATCCGATCAGATTGTATTCTTATCAGTGAATTATGTTTCAAGAAAAATTTTACATTCTACAATTTTTTCTCGATATTGAAAACAACTCACATTCCAATAAAAGCAAATATCATTTCGCGATACACGCCGTACGTTCTCTATCTCAGTATTTCTTAGAGCAAAAAATAACTATGTAAAGTTAGAGGTAATTTTCAAAGCCGAACATATTATCCGGTGGATTTATTGCAGAATTTCACATACAGATTTTTGTTCAGATGGCGTTAGAACGACGTTAAATTCCTTAAGTATCTGTATTATTTTGCAAACTCCGTTTGTTGGATACAGAAATACTGGTCTGGTTCACAATTATGTGTTGAAACTAAGCAGCATTTAAAAGCGAGAAGATGTTAATATTCAAGGGAGGGAAACGTTCAGCTATCCTTAAAGGACAGCAATATTACAGGAGAGATAAGCACAAATTTATAGGTAGGTATTAAAAATGAAAGAAAAATGTACTTTGTTCCGTTTTCCTTTTTGTATTATTTCTCCTTTAGAAAAATGTTTCCGGCAATTTATAACAGTTTCTGAATAAGCAAGAAGCCTCTTGTAGGGAGAATGGTCATCCTGTCCAACATACCATGATCCCCACGCTTGAGTGATATTTTACATAAAATAAATTTAAATGTTTCGATGCGATTTCTATCAAAACAAATCGCAATATTTGTGTGTGGAACATTTCCAACGGTGGTGAAGAGTTTTTCCATTTTTACTTTATCGCACTTAGGAAGACCTTCTTTAAGAAGAAAAAGGTATGAAATGCTGCGCGAAAAACGGGAAATTTTCGGCCGAAAAAAACTCTCATTTCAGGGCCCTGGTAACAAAAAAGTGGATAAATCCAGTTGCTGCATGTACAAAAAAATTATCTAACACGTGGTGTAGCCAGAATCCGTGTTTTGTGGGTCCTTGATACCGAAAAATCGATTGTCGGCAAAATGTCTATCCGTCTGTCTGTGAACAACGCTGGCGGATAAACCGTTCAGCCGAATTTCTTCAAAATTGATATTCTCCAATCAATCAGGATGATATCACGTCCTCTTGAATTTGAAATTGATATTTTAATTTCAGGAGGTATTTTATATGAAGCCCCTGGAACATTGGCAAATTTTCAAAAATGTGGTGCCACCTTTTATGGTTAAATTTTGTTTATGTGTAGTCTAAAAACAGTTAAGATAATGGTGCAGGTCTCATATTAGTTAAAAACTAATTTTTCAAAATTTGAGAAAACTCAATTTTGTTTCTGCGATTTCATACAACTAAAATGTTAAATATATTATTTTTCCCATGATAGAATATGTTCATTAAAGATAGATTTTGAAATAAGGTCATGAACAGTTTTTCGAAAATCTGAGTATTTTTCGAGTAATGTTGCGTGAACTAGAGGCAGTTTTTTTTTAATTTTTGCTAACACATTTTTTCTCAAAAGCGTCTTTAGCGTTTTAAATGAAATTTTGTTCTTGGATAGTCTGCAGGACATTAAAGGAAATAGTGCAGGTCTCATGTTGGTTAAATACCATGCTTTTTCAACAATTGAAAAAATTGAACTGTTAAAACAATGAAACATTTTCGGCATCTTCCTGTAACTACAATTATGAAGACACAATTTTTGTCTTAATGAAATGTATTATTCAAAAACATATTTTCAAATAAGGACATGTTGAATGTTTCGAAACTATGTGTATTTTTGGAGTAATTGGGCATCAACGTTAGTCGCTCGCTCTGAAAACAGTGCGCTTCTTGATCGTAATTTTAGGCAGTTGAATACTACACATGTTAGAATGTGTATAGTATTTTATATTTGTTTGTTTCTTACGTTGGAGCTTCTGTTATACTTTTTCTAATTATTTTTTTTAATAATTTAAAACCTATTTGAAATAAATATGAAATAAAGAATTCTAGCCTTCAGTCGCCAGCTCGTAATTTATGTAGTGGAATGTTACGTAAGTTAGAATTTGTATATTATTTCATGTATCATTTTATTATCTGTTATTAGATATTTATGTTATTTCATTGTAAATTACGTCCTTTAAAAAATTTTATTAAATGTGAAAACGAATAGATGAGCGGGCATTGTTGGTTGTTGTGACCCCCTTTGTCGTAACGCCATGCCACACAGATAACACGATAATGACAGCTGCTTTTAGTTCGCGGAAATAAAAACGGATACTTTTATATAGTTGCAGATTATTTCCATGCCATAATGTTTAATAATTACTCTTATATATTTTTCGACCTATTTGTTTTCCAACACTATCAGTATCGTTTTATTTATTAACTTTCAAATATTTTCCTTTTTTGCATTCTGCTTATTTGTCGCACCAAATGTTCTACGATTTCAAATGAGTTTTACAAAAAATAATTTGGAGTGAAATTGTGGTATAAACAGTATTACATAACCATTACAAATGACTAGAAAGCACGTGCTGGTTTAGCATCACCAGTTTTAAACTGTTTCGATGCAGATGGAAACTTTTGGAAACATAATCTTCCCACTTTTTCATATCAAATAGTTAAATAAACATTACAACCGCGGCTCTAAAACATTTGCCTCTCGACTATTATTACCATGCACTCTCATTATATACGATTCACAAAAAAATTATCTTTGCCATACCTCCGTGGATGAACACTAGTGGGTTATCACAGCGAGGGGTCAGGGTGGCGGAGACGCTAATTGAGGGAGAAAGCAGCAACTGAGTTGGAGTGACCGCTGGCAGTTAATCTCCGAAAGAAAAAGAAAAACGTCATTAAAAATGCCGTACAGCTATGTAAAATTCACGAATACTTTGAAAACTTTTGTATAAAAAGGTTAGAGTAAAGCACTGTTTTAAATTGCAACGCTTTCCAATATTGATTTCATTTCGAGAGTTTTCTTTCGTTTCAGGATATAAAATGTTACAAACTATCGATATTCTGTCACAGCATATCTTGCATATACCTAATAACAACTTGCTTAACACACTGGGTGCCGAGAAGTCACCGGCAGCCTCAACTGATATCACTCTGACGGACTATGTGGCTGCCGGCGGAATCAGCGCAAATAGAAACTTTAGCAGCTCCATTTCATGACATCGAATGACGACTGTAGTGGAAGCAGCATATATCCCCCTTGGGTGAAACATGAAACATTTCTGAGGCGCTGCCTGCGTATTGCTGGATGCTTTCCGCGAATGTCGTCAGTGCACTTCAAAAAACTACGGGCTTACGTGTTCCAGGGCATCTATTGATGTCTCTGACATGCCTCTGACTGGGAGTACCTACGTTTCGAGTCTCGATAGTGTCAGGATTTTTGACACTAGCTACATAATTAGTTCGTATTCATCCACTGTCTGGGAGAGAATCTCTAGCGTCAGGCTCCTCTTATTGGTAGTTTTCCATGGTATCTCCGATCAACTCCAGGCGAATACCGGAGTAGTACTCTGACTAACGAGCTTCACAGACCGCGCGCAATCTTCCCACCCCGATCTTTACCCTGTTCTCACCCCTTACTTAAACACACTTTCACTTGCATGCACTACACTACCATACATGCTGGAAGACCGGTCAGGGACTTAAAGCTTGTCCCTGCTGAGGCGGTGCCTTATTAGGGAATACCTCGCTAGCTGACGTGTAGGTCTACGCCCGATATCCACTCTGTGGGAGAAGATCACCGCCACCTTCCGAGATAAAAATGCACTAAACAAACAGGACTAATGACCTTAGCAGTTGATGGGCCAGGAATCACAAATCAATCAATCTAATACACAGTTCGTAGACAACGATATCGCAGTTCGAACCGTGGGTGAATATAGGTGGCACACTTAAAATAAAAAAAAATAATGATGGAACTGAATAGTTTGATAATTTAACTGGACGCACGCTTCCTAAACGTTAGAAAGAGTTTCGTCGCACGGGCAACCCCAAATCCTAGACAGGACGCTTTCGGTAATGCGCAGTCATTTTCATGCCAGGTAGCACCCATCCTGTAGGCGAACACCGGATCATTCCCTGCTGCTGAGAGCGTACAAATGACGCAGTCCACAGTTACAGGAACAAAACCAGCTCGCTTCGCAAAACCGTGTTTCCTAAACTGGAGCGCAGAGTATGTGGCGAAGTTATCAGGGCAATGTCGAATGCTCGCAGTATTTCTCATTACTGAACGGATGAGTGTGCGTGAATTGGCCCTTTTGTGAATTCGACGCAATTGAAAACAACTGGCAAAATGCACGGGGGGAGAGGGGGAGAAAATGTGTTTCAGCGGAGAATCGACTGTCTACTTACTACCTGCAGTGAGATCGGTAGTTTACAGAACGATAAAAGAATTTCATTGTTGCGTTTTAGAGTTGCAATCTTCTCGTGATATTGCGTGTCTGTGCTAACGAAAACAAAACAGATGATTTTTGTAGTCATGGTTCAGTTTTTACTCCGAAAAAAAAAATTAATGGGAGTGATCATTTCTAGACATTTGAGATTCAACCGAAATTAATGGGGCTACAATAGAACGTACTTTCTCGCATTATGTGTTTCTTTAACGTAATATTATAAATCTATCTATCTATCTATCTATCTATCTATCTATCTATCTATCTATCTATCTATCTATCTATCTATGTGTGTGTGTGTGTGTGTGTGTGTAACTTTTGAAAAATTAAAACGTTACTTTAAAATAACGTTTGTCATGTTATGGCATGTTATCATGTTATTCAATGCACTTTGCACTTAGCTCTATCAATTCAAAATATTTTTAAAACTTTGGAGCATATTTTGAGAAAATCGTGATTTTAAGTTTGCTTTTACTTCACACTAAGAACGCAATTACTGGTCCCATTTTCAAAAAAAATGTACATGATATTCTTAAAAAAGTTAATTTTGAAGTAAAGATATCATTTAGATAAAACTATCTGTATTTTCGATATTGTAGTTCTCGAGAAACGTCAAAAAATATTTTTTGTCATTTTATACAAATTTAGATAATTGAATGAGAATTGCACCTGCATCGTTTTGTAAGTGTACTTTGCTCTACCTAAAAAGAAAAAAAATGGAGTTATTTTAAAAAATTTCTGAGTTTGGCATACAGAGCTAGATACTAACACCGAACGACTCTCGACTAGGGTTCAAGTCTCGAGGTTGGCGGATTTTCAAGACAAGCTACGTAGCTAGATCCAATTCAGTCGCTGACTGGAGGAGAATTCTAGCGGTCGGCTTCTCTGACCGGTAGTTTTCCGTGGTCCCTTCAATCAATACCAGGCGAATGCCAGAGGATCGCCCTCAGAAACGGGCCTCGAACAGCGCGCGATCGTTCCTTCCCCTTCCTTGCCCTAATCTCTACCCGTACGTATACACACACCTGCACTGCACTACAAAACATGCCAAGAGACCTGTTAGAAGCTAGAAATTTGCTTCAGCTGAGGCGGTGTACCGCTGGAGGATATACCTGAAGGGAAAATTTCTCGTATTGGTTATCGCCGGATCTCACAGTCACGAGAGAAAAACATAGCAAGTCCTCAACCTAAAAGAACTCTCATTACACTGACGGAACTCATGACGTTCGCAGAAACATTAAGAAACAAATACATTGAGAAAATTTTGAAAATGTCTTTAGGACTACATGCAAATTACTCCAAAACCATGAAAGTACATTCACACCGCTACATCCGCCAAATCGATCGAGGAATAACAATTTTGGAGAAAATCCTACTCATGCTTTAGCTGCTAGTGTTGTTTCATAGACAGAGAAACGTTTTGCCGTAAACCAATTTTTCAGTATAAATGATCAACATGAATTCTGAGACACACCGCTTTAGAGAAAATAATTTATTACATACAGAAACACATGCACACACCATGCACTTTTTTGATATCAGAGACCTACAGTACGACGTTTTCCGCAGAAACATCACCGTTTTCACCCTACATTATACACATTTTTCTGTACTACGAAAGTAGCCTGCGAAAATGTATAAGTTCCATACATGTTTGTACAGATTGTATTCCTGCAATTGCCCCGGCAGGCATGGCCTTTTAAGATCACAGCAGCGGCCGCTAAAGCAGTGAGAGAGCGGGGGCATCGCTAGCAGTTCAACAATTGAACAACGAATGACAGAAGAATCACAAGTAGTTTATATTTCAAGCTAGTTTAATTTATAAATAAATAGTAAGTATCCGTATGGTTCATATACATAGAGAAAACATATTAATAGTTTTAAAAAAAGCAAAAAATAGAATAGGGATGAACTCGAAAAAAATCATTAAGAGGACTACTTAAAAATCCTATTTTAAACACTTGGTTTACTAGATTTACTGTATTTGGAACAAAATTTGAGTAGTTCACAGTAGACCTTTCTAATTGTGACTAAATAAATCACTTTACTGGTTTCATTTTCGTCGCCTCACAGACGATAACAACAGTTCGCAAACATAAGAAGGCTGAAACATAGTTTATAATATTTGCGGCTGAACTAAACAAACATACATTTTACATCCAACAGGAATTAATAAGAAATTGATAAATTTGTTCCAAAACAGAATAGATCGTTTAGAGTATCACACATGCGACAGTTTATTTTAATGGCTCACTTTGCCGTCTTGTCTACAAGACGTTGACGCTAAGAGCAGGTCGTTAATTTTCGTCTTTCACCGCGTTGCCTGCCATCTCGTCGTAAATGCCCGCTACTTCACCCTGCGAGTAAATCTGTCGCATTTCCCTGCCAATTGTGTTCGTGTGTAGACTTACCATACAATAAACGCAACATGCATGTAAAGTTCTACACGAGCGAAAATTAACGATGAGGGCAAACATAAAGTGAATCAAGGATGACTAAGGTCATATTGTATTTAGTTTCTATGCCATTAGCAGAAAAATATAACTGTTATTTATTTTTATTTGACAAAAATGTACACATTTACGTAGCTATTATATGAAATACATTATTATATTTGTAAATATAATTAGATGAAGAAAGCAACATTATTTATTAATGTTTGCTCTTCATCGTTTCTAAAAAGGTTTTGAAACTAAGAAATAAACTGAATGTACTTATATTAACCAACAAAATGATGAACATTTTAATATGAAAATATAGTAATATTTATTCACAAGTCGAAATGGAATAATTTTAGAATAAATTCACATTTTCCCCGAAATTACAACATTTAAATGCGAAGTTCTCGCACTCTCGATTTTTTTAGTATTAAATTTGACAACAATTCATACAAATGTTTAGAAATAAAAATTATACTTCTTTCGAGCATCGAAAAACGAATTTCACATTCATATTTTGAACATATGAAAACTAGGACACCTAATAAAAAAACATAAAAATATACAATTAATCTGACACTATCCAATACAAATATTTAATCAAAAACGATGGAGCCATTTTTTGAGAATTTGAAAACTGCCCCAGGGGCTTCATGTGAAGTACGTCCAAAACGAAATTATTGTTCTATAATTGAAGCGACATCCGCCAGATCTATAGAGGAACATCAATTTTGGAGAAAATCGGCTGAACGGTTTGGCCGCTAGCGTTATTCACATCCGGACGGGCAGACTCATGCCATCATTCAATTTTTCCGTATGAAGGACCCACAAAATATGGACACTCTGACTACATCACGTGTTAGAGGATTATTTTTCTAAATTAAGCAACTGGATTTATCCCCTTTTCCATTACCGGGGTCCGACAATTAGAGTTTTTCTGCCGAATATGAGCCGTTTCTCCGCGCAGCATTACATAAACTTCTCCCTACTCTGTAGCGAAAATTAAAAAAAAAAATATTCATGAGACATACCGCAAAATCCCCTTGAATCAACTTCAATACTATTAAAACACATCATTTCCTCGGAGAAGCCTCTTTTCACTCGGCATCGCCCGGCGGTTTTCGCGTCGCCTCGCACCTCGCACCGTTCGTAATAAAAGAGAGCACCTTCGGCGACCGCAGCCCTCCGCGACCCGGCAGAAATTGAAACGCGAGGCTTAGCGGCGCGGCGCGACGCGCACGTGACAAGTCATCTCCTCGGAGAGAACCTCTTGGAAATGATCCACTTCGCACAGGTGCTCCCCGC
>BOPP01000204.1:976657-1009543 GCA_017312745.1 Gryllus bimaculatus
GTTAACACTCAATGCCGTTCCGCAATAACCCACGCCCCCTCTTCTCCCATCTCGCCCGCTCTGCTACGACTTAAGGCCGTTCCGTCCCGACCCACGGCTACTTTGTAACGATTCAAGTCCGCTCCGCTCTACCCCGATCTACATCCACCCCGCCCCGCCCACCGTTCATTCCGTCTCGCCCGCTCCACCCCAAACCAACGCATCTACAACCTGTTCACTCACCATTTGTTACACTGTTTGAGCCTTCAATCCTGCTTCGCTCACTCTCCCTATCATACCTAGACCTCCCTACCATACCTTGGCATCCAATTCCCAAAATATGTTTTTTTCATCTTCCCAAAACTTGTCTGTTACTAATTAAACCGTTTCATCGTGAAGAGACACCTGCCATCATCCATTCACTTTCTTCCAAAAATTATATGTATTTCCTTTTATGTCTATTCTTAACTATAATGTTCCGTTGCCCTCATTATCTCTCTAATATTCAATATTTCTGTTATTTTTTTTCATTCTATTAACAGGCAGAAAATACTCTATCGATAGCAATAATATAACTTAATAACTCGGGGTTAACAGGCGTAGCACTTTAAAAACGCACAATTGGTTAGTGAAAATGAAAATTGCTGCATAAGTGCCTCAACCATTCTGCACCCACGACTTGTGCGTGACAACTCCGTGCAACCGCCACGACGGCGGCGGCGGCGGCGGCGGCGGCAGAGGAGGCGGCGGCTTGCAACGAGGATGGAATTGCGCAATCTCTTGCGACGGTTGAATATAGTTCTTGGCTTCTCTCGCTGTGAAGAGGGAATTCAAGTGCTGTTGGACTCGTTAGAAGCAGCGTTGTTGTTTTTTTTGGGGAGGTTGCGAATGTCATCTGAGGAAAACTCAAACGTGCAACTGTACTCACCGAGACCCAGCCATATTTTTCCGAGGGTAAGTGCTCCTTTGTGTGTGGGAGGAGGTAGGGGGGGATCCGCATTTCTACGCTGAATCCATTTTTGCACCCCAAACTTATTAGATATGAAGGAAATGAGGTATGAAGTAATGATGATGATGATGATGATGATGATGATGATGATGAAGGGTGAAAGGACAATTACAAACATACAGACACATAAATATTCATGCCCCGGGCGGGTGTTTAACCCGCAACACTTCAGGCACGAGGCAGGTACGGTTCTGTAGCCTCAGCGGCCTCGGCTATCCGAGCCGATATAAGCGGCGTTTGAAACTAATATCTTGTTTTTTTTATGGCGTTCCGACTTCCATCTCTTGTCGCGACTGTCTTCCGCTATTCTGCGGTGCAAATTTTATCGCAAGTTCGGCGCTGATGTTTGCCAGCCTCCGTCGCTCTGATAAGAAAACTTGGCATTGCTCACTGAACGTCTTTCCAGACGGTATATATCTCCCTAGTTGACTGACATTGACCTTTTGTAAATAACCGTGACGCAACTCCTTGTAGGATGTCGCCAGGTGTACAATTCCCCCTTTTGTGGAACTCCGAAATCAGTTCTCTTTTCAAATATTTTCTCTATCATTTTACAACTAATTTCCAACCATTGTGAAACTTCAAGTGTACCAGTATACTGATACATTTTCTACAGATGCTTCATGTTTCACACAAAGAAACTGCACTAATGTTCATGTCAAGATGAACTAAAGGAGAGCAAGTCATACATCTTCTCCCTTGAGCGACAGGCTTAATTCAAATCATCCAAATTATTCCCAATTATTAATCAGTTTCAAATTTACTAAATAAGGTTCAGCTTTGAACGTCTTCGATGATTTTTTGTACAATTCGATATTTGATTTGCTGATTTTTCCCCATCTTCCCTTCATCTCAAAATATACATGACCTTCATGAAAAATCTTCATCATATCATGATATCACCTCGAATGCCAAGCTTCTTTACAGAAAAGTGATTTTGATTTCTGAACAAGGATGCGAGCTCCGAAATGGTCGCTCAAGGTAAAAACCCACGAGTACATCTTATAATGCTTCATTCACGGCTAAATTAATTAATATAACATATATAAAGCATGCTATTCCGGCGATTCAAATATAGAGATGACGCTTTAGCTTTGGCTGTCTCGTCGGGTTTTCGTAAAACATTTTATGCACAGTCCTTCATCCGCGCATCCACGCGACGTTCGTCGTCGAATCCACGTCGTCCTCTGCTGACAGCGCAAAGGCTGCGCGCGTTAACCCGAGGCCGCAAGCAGAAAGGGTCGAGTAGGCGAGGTGGGCGGGGGGGGGTAGCCCTAGGCGAGAATGAGAGTCGCCGAAATGAGCGCTCGAGGCCCGCGGACAGCCAGCCCGCAGCTTCCCTTTATTTATTCACGAGGTAATAACAACTGGACTTGTTCCCCTTACATTTCTCTGGGATTAAAAGCGCAATGTTGTCAACTCTCCATTTCCGAAACCCTCTTTCCGGCCATTGTCGCAACAACGGAACATGCGATGCGAGGTGGCTGAGTGGAGAGTTGGCGAGAAGTTTGCAGTGGGATATCATTTTCGGAATGTAACATGAGGGCGGTGTTGTGAGTCGCTGTTTCCTGGCGTCGGTTATGTATGCTCAGACAGTGCGTGTGTGTGTGTGTGAGTGTGTGTGTGCGAGATCGAGAATTAGTGTGTGTGGAGGCGAGAGAGAAGGATAGAGACAGAGAGAGAGAGAGAGAGAGAGAGAGAGAGAGAGAGAGAGAGAAAGAGAGATTGCAAAAGTGTGTAAGAGTGCAAGCGAGAGAGAGGCAGAGAGAAGGAGAAAGAGAAGTAATAGATAAGATCAGAGAAAGTGGCAGAGTAAACGATGGAGCACCATGGCACAATTTTTTCTGCTTACAGGTCTTTATTACAGGTCTGTGATATTACACTTGCTAAACCAAATCCATTTTTGCAGATGAACATTTGAAATGGTGTTTTTTAGAAAAACATTTATTTGAAATGTTTAGAAATTATTGTTTTTTGCTAGAATGCTTACATATCCAATCCAGTCATGCCAATCAGTAAAACATTGTGATGCAAAATTTAGTCCCAATTTCTCGTTTTCATTAATTTATAACGCAACATGAAAAAAAATGTATTTCAAAGAAACTAATCAATATAATTTCCTGAAACTATTTTACTCATCCTGTTACATCATGAATTTAGTTACGTATCATTGTCAATATTCTCTAGGTGATGCAATACATGTTTTTATGCTCTATTTCAATTCCTTTAGTCTTTCTTTTGGCTTACCAAGTAGTAAATGTACCACTCGCTGCACTTTCCATAGATACAACTATCAGTAAGAAAACATTGGCTAGTGTAAAATTTTATATTGGTGTAATGTTAAAATTGATCTTTAAAAATACATTGCGAGTCGCTTCTATATTGCATCATTATCGTTCACACCCCAGCCTCAAGAACGTCTTCTAAAATAAATTTGTTGTTACGTTTCCGTAGCAAAAAAGTATTTAAGCGTAATTTTTATATCAACAATCAAGCGTTTATTACTGCATTGTATTATTATTCAACTAATGAATGGAAAATAAATCAACATTATATTTTAAATATTTCTATGCGTTACTGGAAGTAAATAAATTTAATGTATCTTCGTGTGTGGTTTTTGTAGTGAATTTGACAAGAAATGACTTTTACACGCCATTATCTAATAATATAGGCTTTTCCGTGTGCTCATTACATTTCTAGTACTCATCTCAAGCTGTTTCCTGCGAACGGTATTACGTGAGAGACGGGTCGAATCCAGTTTCGCACTTAATTGGCACCGTGAATGGCTGCATAAATGTCGACGGTTAATCAGTTTTACGACATGCCAGCACGAAATAGATGAACAAACAGTAAACTACTTATGTGATGTAATATTTCTCATTAATAGATGCCTTAGGAGTAGGTCAGTCATGAATATGGATGAAGCGTGCCATCGGAGTCAAGAGTATCAGTTTCCAATTCTGCACATCACTGCTGTCATCGTAAAATCCTGGTACGTTCCAAATATATAATTACAGACCTTCACTTTATTCTAAATCAGTGTGCGAGTCAACGTTTATTTTAAGTACATAACCGTGAAATCAATGTAAGTTTAATGGCCGATGTCAAAACTTTATATCTCATCGCATATACGTTTTAAATGGAAAATGAGCCTAGAGCAATAACTGAATTTGCGTGATTAATTGGTTAATAAAAGTACTTGTTCTTTGTCAAAGGAAGTGAAATTATAAATAGGAATTATATTTATTAACGAAATAAGTGGATAAACATGAGTGATGTGTTCAAGAAAATGAGCGACGGAAGGAGCGTGTTTTCTTCTTTAACCCGAGTGCAATTATACACTTTTATCTACGCGGTACTTTCAATATTTTTTCGGTTCCATTTTATAATAATTTTAATTTTGATATATTCAAACTCATCCATTTGCTATTTGTGGTATACGATTCATGACGTCGTATAGCTAAATATCGTAGTATTGTCTAAAAAAAAAAACAAGTTTAGTAGGGCTTGCATTGTGTTCTTATGAAATCTGTAGGGCGTAGATAATAAAGACATGTTTGCCAATGGAAGCTATTGAGCTAATTCCGGATGAACTGTTAGAAGCTGGCAAAGCCATGAAAACATTACTCACAAAAAGTTAAAAGAGGTATGGGCGAGAATACAAGATAATATTGGAAAAAAAATAGAAACGGGTCAACGCAACTGAGATTTACATTTTTACTTTTGGAATATGCTACGACCTAATGTGCAAGTAAATGTAAAACATTTAATGCATTAATGCAAATATTTGATATTGTTCCATTAGTCAGCTTCTGTCAAACTAACATTTACTTCACCAATTTTGTTGTATTCATTCATATGTAGTTTATGTAGGTAAAACATAACCTGTGATGTAGTACATTTTTGTTCATTGTCGACTGGCAATACCTTGGTCACGTCTATGGCATAGTGCCTCAATGAAACGAGTTTGACCCCTTTTTTCTGAATTATGATTGGTAGTTGTGGAGTTTTAATTACACCCGTGTAATTAAAAGAGAAAATTAACTATTTTTCTTCTAATTATTGAGCATGTTTACTTAAATGATTGATAAAATAATTAAAGTAAGGAATTCAGAAATGTATAATATCAATAAAATGTTTTCCATAAATTCAATTTTTAGGCTGTGTATTGTGTTTCATTTGTCCATCAGAGTATTAGAATGAATGCATGAAGTGAACCGTCACCGTAGAATGCGTATAAAATAAGAATTTTGTTTTGAGAAAGTCATTTTATATATTTATATTTACCTGAAATGAAACGAGATCTCAATTTAAATTTTATTTAATTTATGTTGGTATACATAGCATATAAAAATGTTTAATTTCGTTTAATAATAAGTTGCATTATAATAAAACATTTTTGGCGCATTGCAGATATCTTCATTGCTATGCCATGGTGAGGGGGATCCAGTTTGGAGAAACAACGTAACTAATTGTTATTTTGTAGCGGGGGGGGATATACACGTAAAACTCAAAATATAATTAAGGAAACATAAGCCAAATTTATTGGGAAAAAAGATGTCATTTTTTTCTTTTCCTTTAGCGATATTCGCAACCCAGAAATAATGAAAAATAATTGTCTGAGCATATTTTATAATTATAAACAGAGTTTTCAAATTATTACTCCATAAGTTTTGTATTTTTCCTAAACGGCCAACTTATCTTTCTGTTTTAAAACCAACACATTATTACCTGTGGTGTCTTATAATTCCGATCCGTTATATCATGAACTTTCGCTATACAGCATCTACAACAGCCCTAAAGAAATCTACAGCAGCGTTTTGTGTTTAATTTTATTCTACTGTAGAGGTGCAGTACCTGGTCTTCTTTGAGTTTCTCCATAATAAAAAGACATTCGGTGCAGCGCAATACAGGGACGCTGGCAAATCAATCGCATGCCATTCTCACTCCCCTCACTCGTGACCTAGCATTTACCACGCATACCGTGAACTGAGGTCTCTCTGGAAACATGAGTTTTTGATCTGTGCATAAGCACGCACTCTTTGGAGTGCTAAAAGAACGATACGGAAGTACAGTATATGCAAAAGCATCATGATTCTTAATGTTTCCTGAACGAAAGTGCTTTAACCTGAGTTGACTTTTGTTTCTGAAGAGAAAATAACCACTAGAAGCAGAAAACGTGACCTTACATTTTTCAAATTACAAAAGCAAATTACAGGAGGAAATGCAGAACAAAAGTTACTTTTTTTATAAAGGAGTGGATGGAACAAAGTCAGACTTTGTTATGAACAGTACCAACCACGCTCATTTATAATGAAAGAGTAAACTCGCTTTTTCATAATTCGACTGATACTTTTCTGGCTTCTGAACTAGTTGCAAATGATAATTAGAAGTTGGAATTTAAAGAAGAATATTTGTGAAGAGGTAGTCACCATTTGTGGACCCTCTAATTGTATAAATCTAACTCAAAATACTACGGAAGAAAGCCTTGGCAGTATATCTAAAAAAATATCAGCGTTAAACAGAAAAGTTACAACAACCTATACACTGGTCGTAGAGAATATCTATTTTCCGCAATTCAGTGCAGTGTCAAACAAATGCTAGTATAGCAGCGGTGGGCCTCGTTAATATTTCAGCAATATGGTCGAACCGGTATCCTTGTCACGTAAGCTTTAATTTTCTGCATTGTATTCAGTGAAACGAGAATGACTCAACGACACAAATGAATTTGTGCAGTGAAAATGCTGGAAGGGAGTTACACACTTATCAGTATCTTTTGCTGGGATAATTGTTGCTGGCTCAGATTTACGTAGCGAACTTTGTTGAAGAGAATTTTGAACATGTCAGCTTAAATATTTCATGTACATATAGCAATAAAATTATTATCATTTAATCATTTATTATTCATCATTTATCAATAATTATAATTTAATAAACGTATGCGAATATACTGCGACTATATCATATTGAATATTCGCAAAAAATTAGTATTTCAGTATCTTTTGCTGGGATGGATGTTGCTGGCCCAGATTTGGGTAGCAAACTTTGTTGAAGAGAATTTCGAACATGTCATCTGAAATATTACATATACATTTTGCAATAAAATTATCATTTTATTATTTAATATTCATAAATTATTTTTATTTAATAAACGAATTCGTAAATAATGCGACTATGCCATGTTGATTGCTCCCACAAAATTAGAAGGTAAAGGTATCCCAGTGCAATTCCACACAGGCCCATGTGGTCCACAGGGGAGGTGAAGGAAGGGCCCCCACCTATTTGTTGCCTTTTGTACAAGGTTGGTGGAGGTTGCACAAGGAGGTTGCACGAGGAGGTTGCACGAGGAGGTTGCACGAGGAGGTTGCACGAGAAGGTTGCACGAGGAGGTTGCACGAGGAGGTTGCACGAGGAGGTTGCACGAGGAGGTTGCGAGGCGAGCACAGCGCTCGCCGCCTTTATCCCCAGGAAAGATTTTGGTACTCACTTGGGAAGGAGGCCGAGTCGACCTCAGAGCCACCATGAATGGAAACCACCAGCAAAATCTCAACCTTAACGATTCACAAGTACTGTGGTGATTCGAACCTGGATTCTTCAGGGCAGTGCTCTACCACTGAGCTACCGTGGCTTTTTTCCCAAGAAATTAACAAGAAAAAATTACATTTTCTATCACATCTTCTACCACATCTAAAACTTTTTACTATATTCTCGCAGTTAGTCTGTGAATATCTTTCAAACCTTTTGAGTTATATTTGATTCCAAAGAATTCCTAGTATTCGCACAAACAGTATCAAACAGATAAGTCGAAACGTCATCCGTGAACGGGTCAATACAAGTCACAATCCCACGCAGAACCGTTTCCGACCTAAGGAAAATTCCTCCATCCCCGTCGCATGCGAGGAAAGATGCCGCAGGGGAGACAAGGGGAAGTGCGGAATACGCGCCAGTAAAAAGGCCGTTAAGCGCAGCCATAATACGAGCTCTAACAGTTCGCTCGCGCTGCCTAGCGGCGAGAGAGTAATCCGAGGACGTTATAACGCCTCTCTTCTCCAGATGCGCGGCAGCGATGCTCAGATTGGGGTCTTCAGCATTAAACAGCGCGCGTAATTCAATCGGTGATTCGCAAAGGGAAATACGCCCTTGTTCCAAGTTATGAGAGAAAACCCTTATTAACATCCGCCAATGCCATCTAGGATATTTATGTTGTACACAAAAGTTGTAGAACTAGTCTTTATTGATTGGTAAGTATATTCTGCAACTTCAAATTTGCATTTCTTGGATGTACAGAACTGCTTTTATTCATAAGACTTATTTCCTTCATAAGATAATTATATTTATGGATAAAATAAATATATGTATTGTTACGTACCTGTTCCACAAAGCGGTACTGTTCACGACATTAATTTTGAAGGGACAGGTGTTTTTGCTCGTGAATGGGCCTCTAGGGATTGGCATAAGCATTGAAAGACAACTCTACTATCACTTTTCAAACAAATAAACGTTTTATTGCTTAGATAACACAAATTAGAATAATATTTATAATCAAGTGATTCCCCGTTTTGACTGACCGTTGTTCGCCTCACCGAGTCCCTGATTTTTCCGTTTGCGGCGGCGTCACTACTCTAATCAAAATGTAGTTTTTAATCCAAAATGCATCGCGTTTTAATGTTTTTTTTTATATAGAAACGCTCTTCGTTTCAGTATGGATTACAAAATTATATGGACCTTTTTTCTAGGTCTTTCATCCAGCCTACAGTTGGTTACCTCTGTACGACCCGATGAGACGTATACTCGACCGTATACTGGACACCAAGTCATCAACGGGCGCCTCAGATCTGGAGTCAGCAGAATGCGAGCACTTCCGCGACAACACATACATGAGAGACAAGGGAGAAACAACCATGCCCAAGGCGGGACTCGAACCCATGGCCCTGCGGACAGAAGCGATGAGTCGGTACACGATCTTACCCACCTCGGGCGGTCCAGTATGGCATGAAATATTTTGATACAATTATTTCTTTATTTTTGGACTTACGAAACAATATACTTATACAAAAATTTATAATGATGTGAAGTAACGTATGGTGCTATATGTATATGAAAAATACTCTGAATTAATATCAGCCTCTACTTATCATCGATTTCCACTTGAGTGGTTATGTCGAAACTTTCTGGAAGTAATGGAAATATTCATGTGAGATGTATTTTACTATTTTTTGAACAACGGTTAAAATAACGGTTTTTGTTGATTGGAAGAACAGCAGAAACAAACATTCATGAAATGCCAGTCGGATACTTCTGTGTTGTCGTGGAGCGTTCCCTTTTGCCAACATGAATATTTTTTTAATTTTTTTTCTTCCTTTTCGGCAGTTTTGCCTTTCAGGGATTTGTACATATTTTATTTAACATGAATATTTGATAAGTTCATCACTGTATGTACTAACGTGCCAGAAGGCAATCGAAATATTCTAGATTGTACGTTAGCTCTTTAACTTGCAAAGAGCCACTGTAAGGAGTCCCTATAAGGTCTGCAGGAAGCTGAAGAGACTTTGCTGTTTTCTTAAAATAGTTCGACCAATATATTTTACAGTCTATGATATTCTCATTGTCCATTACTGTTGTCATAAAGCACTTAGGCGTTTTCTAGCTGATAATACTAGTTCTTCTAAATGAGGATGAGAATCTAGTCCTTAACTTCTTTCTCTTTCACAGACATTCGAGTTTTTAGTTAGCAATAGAACACATACTTTAAGCTGGACAAGTTTCATTTTTATACTGATCCGTAGTTTGAAAAATAACAAAGAGAACGTATATCTGAACTCTCTTTACGAAAAAAAAGAGGATTTATTTCCCTTTTAAAATAAACCGATACAATTGTTTTTGACGTGAACAGAGAATTTCTAGAATAAACCCCATTACCCTGCATGGTCTTAAAGAGGTGAGTCTAGAACAAGGAAGGGGAAGGAATAATAATGCGCTGTCCGTGGCACGTTCGTTAAGATACTACCTGGTGTTAACCAGAGAAACCACGCAAAATTACCAATCAGAGCAGCTGACCGCTACAATTCTCCTCCAGACAGAGGCTGAAATCTACCCAGCTATGCAGCGTGTCAAAATTTTACCAGCATCACAACTCAAGCCCTAGGAACTCTCTGTCAGAGAAACTGCAGTTACATCTGTTTAGGTCCTCAGCCCCCTAATCTAGTTTTATCAACTACACTCACCATACGAGTATTAAGCACGTCACGAAAGTCTCTCCGTACTGGGCCGAGTCAGGCCCCCCCCTTAAAAATTGCATTTGTGTTGTCAGCAACGAGATCGCAGGAAAACAAGTGAAGGGAACATCACTTCCAACATCTACCATGGAGCAATGATCTGTTATGATTGCGGTGAGTGTGGTATTTGCGGTTTCTTTTGTTACACACTGCTACCAACGTAATTTTTGTTGCAAGCACCAAGATACCTCTGCGGAGAGATCTTCCTGGTTCGCTGTATCTGTCGTATATCAGAATGTAAAAATAGAAATCACGGAGGTCGATCGAAGAACGCGGGCTCGAGGGCTGAAATGCCTTTCCGAGTAGGGCTGCCGAGGGATAACTGAGGTGAACAGCAGCAATTCGCGTAGCACCGCCTTCCGCATAGAAGGCGCGCCACCAGTGATCGGAACTGTACTAACACGAACGCGGTCTTCTAGGAAAGAACTTAACCAATCATGAGCTTCTTTTTGCTGCTGGTGTTCGAGAAGTTCTCAGAATAAAAGTAAACTTAATTATTCATTTTATGTGCATGGACTGTAGCAGCTTCTCTTCGTCTTTTGCAATATTTCGGTCTTCGTGGTATTCACGACCAAATTTTGCTCTTTAGAGCCTTGTAGTTTGTTAAACTATTCACAATATTGCATCCGTCTCTATTTTATTGTTAAAAGAAGCCCAGAAAAGATCTGAAAAGTTTCTTTGAAACCAAAAGAAAATTAATATTTATATCATCGGAAATGTGTCACTTGACTGACATCTCTTAGAATTCACTACGTTTGTTAGAACAGACGGCAAAGGAAAAATAACTTTACTTACTTTTATAAAAATAAAATAATTTTAATTTAATAATATTTTCGTAAACAATTAAGTTAGTTCTGTATTGAACAAGAACACTATCAAGACAAAGTATTTTTTAACTTAAAAAATAGGTATTTCTAATTAAGGATTTCAGCACTAAATGCATCAGCGTCAACTCCTAAAAGTTTCATAAATCTGTCGTTTATTTTCAATGGATTTCATGACTTTGCATTTTTAAAGAATTACATGATGCATAGAAATGTACATTACAATTATGAAAAGATTCTGCATTTCATAGACTGTACGGCAATAGTGCAGTGTGATTTGAATATTATTTGTGCACTTTGAATACCAAAAATAAGTGTTTATCTTCTCATTGCATATTTCTCTTATTAGATGACAGTAGCTCCTTTGAAAATTATAGATAGTTTGTCACAGTTTTCATTATAGCATTGGTGTTTGACCAAGTGAGAAAGAAGTCACAGAGAAGTTAATAAACCAGGCATTAAGCATCAACTTTGGCCATCATTGTTGTAAAAGTTTTGTGCGAATATCTGTATTATAATAGCATGTAAATTTTTGTTAACTGTTGATTTTAACTTTTTCCATGATTAGTATTCGGATTTGGGGAAATCATGTTTTTAAATCAATTATTCTAATGAGACTTACTTCAATGCGATTTGACGTGCATTGTAGTTGTTGGCGGGAATATTTGACTGAACTCAAGAATTTCAAAAGGCAGTTCGTGTGATATGTTTGGGCCATATGGAGAGTTTTGTATTTGGTAAAAGCAGGGCATCATAACGCAGTTCAAGTTGAGAATTCATCAACCTGTTGAGAAATCCTAATGAATCAGACATGGAGGTAACGCCCCAGAAATAAGACGAAAAGTGGAAATGGCAATGTCAAGTTTATTGCCAGAAAAAAATATGAACAATTATACCCGCAATTTATGGAGAGGCATTGAAGAACTAGCAGAAAAAAGAAATCCTCAACTTTTTGGACATCATTCGGCATCATTTCTTCTTTAAACATCACAGCAAATTGACATGTCCAAGTATAGAGACATACATGCTTTATTATGACGTAAAGCTCATGGATACAAAGCAAAAATTCAAAAACATTATCTCTAATGACATAAAATAATTTAGAGATGAAACATCAGATGAAAACTACCTTTAAAAGCAAATAGAACACAACGTAATTTACTCAAAATCAGGTATGAATGAATTTTCACATTGTATAGGGTATAATGGGTGAATGTCGAAGACATGCATGAGAAGAATTAAAGTGGAATGATGTACAGGTAGCGCAATATACCATTTTATTCCTAATATCCAATACAAAAAAACCAACGTGTCATGTACTTTAACAGTAACAAAGAAATATTATAAAATTGGCAAAAAAATTATACATTTATGCTCAACACGTTGCAATACTCTTTTCTATCAATATTAGTGACAAACGCACGGTGACAAACGTGAAAATCAATAAATTGTGAAACATGTATAAATAAATAGCTATCTCAAGTCATCTTCATCCAACATCATATACTGGTTATTTCTTTCGCAGAAGTTCAGCGAAATTATTAGTTGACGCTGATGGTGACATTGATACTTTGCAAGACACAGTGGCTGATATTTTACAAGTGTTGCTGAAGAATATAAAGACAATTAAATTCAAAATAAAATATAGATTTCAAATTCAATTCAATATTTCTTAGATAATCAATAGGAAATGTGCATATAAAATTTATAAACATCTCAAAATGTGAGCTAAGAATCTTGACGCGAATTGTTTACCATGGGAAATGTTGTGGTATTTACAACATTGGTATCATTATAGAAATAAATATGAGGCGTTGTTTCGTAAGAGTTTATTACTGCAAAAAGCTACTGCGGTCAGCAATGCAGCCGGAAGAAGCTTTATGCAGCAATGAACACGACAAAACAACGCCTCATGATTATTTAATAATGTAATATTTAGCTTTAAAAGCAATTCTCTTAACGAAAATGTGTATTTTTTTAAATAATGCTAATCTTACAATTTTTAAGTTTTATTTTTAAATTTTATTTTACTTATTTATGTGTAACTTTTACTCATCTTTCAACATTTATAGTTTAAATGATGAGAAGGGATTCTGGAACTCAAAAAAACCTGCACAGATTATCTTCTCCCTCATACGTCACATACAGTTTTTACTGTTTTTTTTGACTAAATAAAGCAAATCAAATCAAACTCTTCAATAGCTAAATTACAACGCTCGGCCTGGGCATCACGCGACAGCCCACCCTGAGTCACCCAGTGTCCCGCTGGACGTCAGCGGCCGCCTCCTGGGCTTAGGGGCAGCAAAGGCGGCCAGCCCGGAATCACCGAAGGGCTTAAACTACTCCGAGGAACAGCGCCGGGCCTCCGCCGGGCAGGGCGGGGATGCCGCAGATAAGAGATGCGGGCGGGAGGGAGTCGCTCAGGGCAGTGAAGGTGAAAGGGGGAGGCAAAGAGTGAAAGCCGGTGGGTGAGTGGGTGGGTGGAGGACTGAAAGTAGGTGTGGAGAGAGTGATGGTTAGAAGCAGGATGTGCGTTGTGGAAGCGGTGAAACGGGAAGTAGGTTGGCGTGGGGAAATGGAAGTGGATGGGAGTGTGAAGTGCGCGGGGTAGACTTAAGCAGGCATGGGAAATGTTGTTGAGAATGCGATGGAGTTGTAAATTGGTGGATTTGGAGTGAATCCGGCGAGGCAGGTGGCAGAAGAGGAGGCAGGGAGAGGGGATTACTACTAGGCTGTCCAGGAGACGCAGAGTCCAAGGCACAGGTACCAAAGATTCGGCCACCATCCTGCAACATTACTTGTTGCAAAAATACATTTCAGGGCTCTGAGCATTTAGCTCCGGGGAAGATCGCAGAATGTTGGGAGAAACTTTGGCACCTGGACAGTAGACTCTGACTCCGGCCGAGGAAGCCTACTCTCTCAGAGAGAGAGAGAGAAGAGGAAGAGAGAGAGGATGTGTGGGAGGGAAGCGGATCTGTAGGAGTGAGAAAGCCGAAGATGAAGGGCAGCAAGGGAAACGGGAAGGAAGGCGGAAGGTGGGCGCAGAGAGACGCAGGATGATGAGGTGCTGGAGAAAAACGATGATTAGTGGAAGGAAACGAAGATACAGAGAGATGGAGCGCGGAGGGTGATGACGGGAGCGAGAGCGGGAGGAGCTCGGAACGAGAACGTGAGGGAGCGGGGAGCGAGCGGAGGGCGGGGAGGAGCGGGAGGAGCGTTGAGGGAGCGTGAGGGAAGTTAGGGAGCTGCGGGAGCGGCCCGCCTCCATCGACATCCCACCGTCGCGCGCAGCCGTATGGCTTGGACGTTCGAGGGAGCGCCGCACTCCGCGCCTAACAGCTGAAAGACTGACAGAGTGCAAGGGGGCGATAGAATGCGGATGGAGATTTGCAGCGAGCATGGACTGAGAGACGCGACAGCACGATCAGGTCAAGAAGGCACGACGGCCCCCTCTACAGCCGCCGGACGCCCACCGGCGAACGCCCTCGGCGCGGGCCGACGACAGACCGCGGAACCCGAGATAGGGCCCGTAGCAGGAGCATCCACTCGCGTCGACCCTGCCCCCACGAGCTTGAGGAGCGATGAGGACCCACGTTCGAGGAGCCGGGAGGGAGCGGCGACGTCGTCAGCGCGCCAATCAACTCTCGTCACCGCACTCACCTAGATACAGTCCGAGCAATTGCGCGTAATTATACGCCAACCCGGCTACGCATCCCGGCGCGCCTGCCCGAGCCGCAAGAAGCGATCCTCCCCGGGCGCCGCGCCCCAGCCCGCCCCCCATCGCCCCGCAACTGCCCCACGCGACCTACCCTGCCCGAGCTTACCCCCTGCGCTCGAGTCCTCGCTCACCCGCTGCCCCCGGACAGCCCCCCCTTCCCTCCGGATCATGGCCACCGCAGAGGGGCAGACAACGCCTGCGACGGGAGCGTGACCGCCACGGAGACCGCAGGCCCCCGCCCCCGGTCTTCTGTTCTACGACGTCGTTCCCCTACGACTTACCCGGCCTCACCACTGTCAGCAGCACGGTTGCCCGTTGCCGCCTACCACTCTCTACGGCTGCTTTTGCAAGTAAACCCTAGCGATGAAGTCGTGGAAGTACGTCTGGTCCAATTGCATAGGCATTGGTGGTACACCTGAGGCTAGCTTTGCATGCGAGCGAAGGGTTCTACACGAGAAACTACGATTTTATGCCGCGCGACGCGCAGAGTATAGTCCGAAGGCACATGCGTGACGTGTGAGACCCAGAAAGTCTAGTTGTGACCCTTAGCATCATTGGTCTTCGTAGTTGATCGCGAATAGTACCATTCGTCCGGTCCAGATCTTCTTTCTCAGTTTAGCCTCTTCTACTGAGTATGAGTGAGCTTTGAAAACGCTAATGAGTCCCGGGCGGAAGGGTGACCGGCCACGCTACCTACCAAGCTCCGGCTGTTGTCCAAAGTATGATCGGTGTTAACCCCGCCAGCGCTCATTCAGCATGTTACCAGCGTTGAATTCATCGAAAGAGACGAACTTCACTCCATTAGAGAATACAAACATTCCATCTCGCACTTTTTTCTCCTTCTTTCACGTTCAGGGTAGTTCGTATGACACGAGGCCAGATGTGACGAACTTCTACAGCCTCAGAATCCATTGAAAGATCGTCCCAAGAAGGAGCATGCGGGAGCGCGCCCTAATTGCGGAGATTCAAGCGAAGAAACGCATCTGAGAGCGAGCTACTGTAAAGTTACTCCAGCAAAACGGAGAAGGCCAAGACCCGCGTGTGAATGCGCAAAGCAGAGGGACCCAGACAGCGGGCCTTAATCCCAAGAAGAAGCGCCTGAGACGTTCGACTGACACGCATCTGACGAGTCGGCTCGTAGCCAAGAGCCTCCTCTGCGTGAGATGACTCTGCCAGTTGCCCAGCATCGCCGAACGGCCCCACGCGGAGTGGGAGCCCTTGCGGCTTGCACCCCGAAAGGACGGAGCCGGGAGACGTCGCGAGGCGACGCGGCGAGCTCGCGGGGGCCGCGGCACGCCGGATCCCTGGTCTGCGACTCGGGGGAACCGGACGGGAAGCAGTAGCCGGCCGAGACGGGAGCGGGGGAGCGGGCACGCGAGGCGCACTTGGGACCCCGGCCGGCGGAAGGAACGGGGATAGTTTGTGACGGCTAGGCTCCGTGGGAGAGCGTGGCCCGAGAGCCGGCGCCTAGTCTCGAGTCGTGTGACCGTTGAGCCTGCGAGAAGCATATCGGCACGGTGATGAGGATCGCTTTGAGCCGACGCGGTTGAGGGGATCCGATGCGGGGTGCAGACTAGCGGCGCAGCCGTATGCCCTTCGCCTCGCAGCCGGTAGAAAGGGCGCACATCGTGCGGACCACAGTGATCTGGAACGAGCAGCGCGCCACCGCACACCGTGCGGGCGCGCCCGCCGTCCCGACGGAGCCTCCCAGCAAGAGAATTGCGCTTCCCCGCACAGACCATGTGCCCGCTCTCCCTCGCCCCACGCTCCCCTCCGCCGCGTGTCCCCGAGCGACCGTCCGACTCCAATAGAAAAGCACCCCGCCCCTCGGAGTCCTCCCGATAACCGAATCAACCGCCCATAGTGAGCAGTGTAAATCAAAGGGCCGATCCTCTCGGCAGACGAAAACTCCATCCGGCGGGGAGGCGCGGGCGGACTGGGATGCGGTGAGTGAGACGGAAGGGGCCTCAGGCGGATGCGTCGGGGGGGAAGGCAAAGACCGCGCGGAGGCCGATGCCTGGAACTAGAGTCACTCAAGCGACAGAGGGGTTGTACAAGCGAGCGATACAGAGGTGTGCAGTGAACTGGCTTCTCTTGGAAATTTAAAAGGCGCTGGGCCCTCTGTTGGAAATTAAGGGCTGAGCTTCTCTGTGAAATTAAAGCTTGCGTTCTTAATAAGCTCTGACTCGCTGAGAAATTAAGGCGGAACGATGACTCTGGAAATTCTAATGGAGTGGGGAGATAAGTTGTAAATATGAAGTGAAAATGAATGGTATAGAAAATGCAGAAGAATTGTGTTCGTAATTCTCTAATGGCGTTGAAGTTCGTTCGAGAATCAATGTAAATGGCCTGCAATGGAGCGTGGGCGGTTAATCACCGAATCATACTTTGACAACAAGCCGGAGTTGGATAGATAGCTGGGATTTGGAATAGGTTTCGCATCTACAAGTAGAAGAGGTAAACTAGAAGAAGATTGTTGAAACGGGAGGATGGCACTGGAATCACAGAAGTAGAAAGATGCTAGGTACAATACTGTGGTTAGAGGAGATCGGGATATATGCGTTGGCGGGAAAATTGTATTTCGGGTGAGGAACTGAGAAGGTAGGTAGGAGGACAGACAATGCCAGCGAAGTTCGCAGGTGCAGTTCAGAATTCACGCCTTAGAGTTTTTCAAAGCAGTCGTATGAGAGAGTGATATCGCACTGGCGCACCGTGTGTGCACAGTGAGCCGGTTAGTCAGGAACGAAGTCGAAAAAGCAGATGCGCCTGTGGCGGTAATGCGATGCGCGGCGGGCGGAAGGGACGTGGGATGCTGCATTGAGTCTGGGTGGCCAACTGAGAACCTGGCGAGGACGCGCAGAACGGTCGTGGATTCTGTCCGTAAGGACGGTGATGGGCGAGTAGTGAGCGGGAGGAAGTGGCCGTGGAATGGACGTAGGATGTCGAGCGAGAGCTGGCCGCAGGATATGGGAGGTCTGCTTGGGCAGTAGCCACGGTGGCAGGAGGCGGTGAGCGCGGAAGGAGAGTCCTGCGTAGGATCAGAGATGAATAAAGGAGGTGGCGGCACTGTGTACGAGAGCCGGCGTGGAGTGCGACGCAGGCACATGTTGTAAGACGGTAACATAGGCAGAGTGTGGACTGTTAGTTAGGGTGACTGTTGACGTGATGGACCGAGGACTGTGCTGGACCGGTGACGAGGCTGGTGTGAGATGTACTAGAGGGTGCGTGGACGGTGCAGTATGCCGGTGTTATTAAGTAATGTAATGTGTGGAGCGGTGATTGGAAGCTGGGGTCCGGCCGGGCATGTAGAGAGGGCGCGAGATGGCTTTATGACAGCTGGCGCGGGAAAGAGTTGCCTGACACAGGATCGCCAGAAACTGGAAGTGCGGCTGGAAGGCTGAATTGGAGTCCGAGTCGGGTTTATTGTTCGTTGGATAGAGCTGCGATAGCGGCGTGCCTTTGTGATGCTTCGGTGACGGAAGTTCAGCGATCGCAAGATCGTGCCACGCTATGATTAGACGATCGGTTAGAGGCTAGAAGGTGGCTAGAAGGGAGGGTACATGCCGATAGACGGTGGGGGGCATTCGAACGACAGGATGCGGCGGAGGAGGCGTGAGCGGCTGAGGAGCGTTGAGGCGTGGAGGGCTTGGAGGCGTGGTAGCGCGAGCAGCACGTAGGGCGTGCGACGCGAACGAGGCCGACAGGGGGGCGGGCCGAGGGCGCGAGGGCGGAGGCGCGCCGAGGGCGGCGAGGGGCGAGGCGCTAGGCGGCGAGGCGGCGAGCGGCGAGGCGGAGAACTATCGGGAGTCGCCCAATGAGCGAGGGCGTGGAGGGCGGGTAGATCGGGACCAACGGGTGGAGACGTGAGGCCGCTGCTTGGGTCCGGCAGCGAAGCTTCGGCCGCCAAGTGGCCACGAGAGGGCGGCTGAGGACGGGGTGTGTGAAACTTTCTCTTCGCGCCGGCGCGGCCGGACCCGATACCCGTGGGCGGGGCGGCGTGGGCGGCCGGGTCGAGCGGAACTTGGGCCGGGGCCGCCGCTCGCCGGCACAGGGTCACAGGTGCGCCGCTGCGGGCGTCTTGACATAAAGCACAGCCGCGCCGCTTCCAACTTGCTTCCGACCGGCGCCGCACGAGCACTGCCACGCCGAGTCACCGCGTCTTCGCCCTGTGTGTGTGCATAGAGGGCGTCGAAGGAGTTCGTTTGAGGAGGGGCGGTGGGAGCGTGCCCGAAGCAGAGGCCGCAGTAGGGACTTACGCGCGCACAACGGACTGGCGCACCGCGGGGCCGCGTGTCCGAGGGGAAGTGCGAATGGATCCTTCGCGGGATGTGTTTGGACAAAATTATTCCCTTCTCGTACGAGTTCCTTAGCTTCGTCGAAGAACGTAGTTATTACCTGATCTCACGATCACGCAAGGAGAGACACTACTCAGAAACGTGTGTTACTCTATAGTAATGTTTTTTTTCTTTGAATTTTGTTAAAGAATCTAATACGCCAGTAAATCTGTAGCTTTAGAGAAAATGGAAATTCATTGCTTTATTTCCATTTCAAATAATAAATAGTGTTATTGATATATTCAAATTAATATGCAATGACAGGCTTCTGCAATTAAGAATAATATAAAGCTTTCTTTGAATTATCAAACGAAGATCAATTATTACACATTTCTTACTATTATTCAAACTAGTCGACACCAATGTTCGTGGAAGAGTTTTCTGAGCTACGAAGAATACAATACGAGAATACAACATATAAGAAGATTTAGAAATGAAAAAAAATATGTGGGATGATCGAAATAGTTGATTAAAATACACACATATTTATAGTACAACTCTCGCCTTAAATGGATTAGTCATATTTAATTAGCAATATTGCGGAGACTCACGATAGTGAGAAATGGAACAAATATACGACTCAAAAGTTTGTGTACTATTTAAAATATATACAATAAAAAACCGAAACTAGCGTTGCTACCAGCACATACTTTCTTGTATTATTAGTAACGGTTACGTGAAATTATAATATTGCAGCTTATATTCCACTAACACTTCAGATTTCACAATAAAACTAACACCATAACTCAAAATTACCCAAAACAACTAATAGTTATAAAAAGGTGTGCTTGAAATGCGTAAGATTTATATTTACAAACAGCGTAATAAATATCTACCTTCAAAAATAAAGGTTTAGAATAAACTTAAATAAAATTAACTTGGCAAGTTTCGAAATGCCAGAGGTTTTAACAATAAAACCATACAATATTTATAAAAAGAACCATCAAAACATATTCTTTCGAATACCACATATTTTTTAAAATTGCATAACTTGTTCACAAGAAATCAAAAACAAATACAAAACTAAATTTACTTTTATCTAAAACAATGAAAGTGTTTTCCCAGAACGTGATTAATTCTGTAGTGAAAGTATTCTATGATCACTGAGAGAACGAGAGGCAAAAACAAATACCTTGTTGGCTGACGTTTTGCAAGTCTACCCTTTGTGACGCATACTTACGTTCCAGTTCTGTACTCACTGAGACTAAATTTTCCACTCTCCATCATTGCACCAGCAATCAATTAGCTGCCTTATTTGGAAACACTGCGCTCTAACGTTCAAAGCTTTTCACCAAAAGAATCGACCATCTCATCTGATGAAATACAAACTCAAAGCGTTTGTAAAAGGAAAAAGACGATGGAAATTGCTATTACTCAGTACCCCTAGATGATAAAGGAAACAAAGCATCTCACTTACATTTGGCCAAGAAGTGTATTACTCGGCCTTCCACACACACGAACAAAAATATATGAAATGTTTGAATAAAAAGCTAGGGGGTATATTTCATACACTTTTATCGCAAATTGAAAGATTCTTATCTTTTTTGAATTTCATCGTACCTAAGGAGATTGGTTGTTACATCTTCACGAAGGCCTATTTATTTTTCATTTTCAAACCAATATTGTTGAGTTTAAATTACAATACAAATATAATTAATGTTTTGTACAAAGAATGTTTAAAAACGCTCTAAAACGTAGGCACGGAGACATTTTGCTATCTCTCCACTTTTCGTAGTTTCTGTTTTAATTGATTGTATTGCCATTTTGATACAAGTTATGAGGTACTACTTTGTAGCATAGAAATGACGACGTGATAATTGATAATTCACATATTTGTAATTGAACGCACTCACACTTTTGAATGTATAACAAACGTTACATTTATAAAAAGATGTAATTGCATAATATTACGGTAGTGGTTGCCAACTTAGTGATGCAACTACTTTCACGTTTTATCACAAAATAAGGTTACGTTACAAAATATTTCAGAAAGAATAATCAAGTATGCACTTAATTTAAAGAGTAACCGTGGGAGCGAGCAGGTGAAAATTAATAATTCATTAACCTTACACTTTATAATACAGTCGTCTTTATAATAAACTCTTTCACTTCAAGTATACATTCTTCATAGCTGTTTGATGACGAATATTCATTATAATTACAAAGATGTAGATCTATGTGCTTCATTATTTCGTGTCTCGTTCAACAACAGAAACAAAATTAAAAAACGAGAAGCTTCACACGCTGAAGCATGTTTTTCATCTATGTTGATGAAGTTTAATATATTTTCTCATCGATATATATTTTTTGTGTTTCTAAGAACTCAGTTGTGTTACAAGTCCGATGCCTACGGAAAATTACAAAAAAGGAAAAGAAAATATACAATATTAAAAACAAGTTGTTCGAGTTGAAGCCTCCATCAATAAAAATATGTAGAATTAGGAAAAGAACGCTGAAAAAGTTCTGTACATTCCCACCAAAAGACAACAAACATATTTCTGATAACACCTAACGTTATGCAAAGTGAAACTGAATTTGAGTTTTCGTTAGAGTCTTTTGAGATCCCAAGTGTGCGTCTACGGATCATTCTATTTCAAGTTAATTTATGACATTAGAAAGAATTTACTTAAAATATAATTATTTTATAAAGTACAAAAATAATAAAACTATTTTCCAACTGATGACATACTTTCGAATACTTTCTGTACTACAAGGCAAACAATAGCTGCAAGGATTCAAAAAACCTAAGCGTCCATGAGGGGATATTTTGTAGTTGTACTGTATAGCCGTTGATGGGATAAAATTAACTCCATAACTCGACAACTATTTGACACGTGATTATAAAACTTCACAATTTTTTGTTGAGACTCGACATGTAAGATTAATCTAATTCGTATTGGATGTGCGGGCAGCACTACATGACTTGTCATTGATTGATAATAAAACTCTGGTTGTACATATAAAAGTGCTTCCCAATTGCAAAAATATTTGTTGGACTAAAATTGCAATTGGTTGCGAATATTTTTTCCAAATTTCCCGTACCCCCACGAAGTCCTCTGTTTGTATGCAAAGTTACCGACGTATAAAAATTCAAAATTTTTAAGTTTTACCGCTTTTCAATTGAAAATGGAGTTGTTCTCAGCGTGCACTGGTGTTTGTCAGGTAACAGTCTCACACAAAAGAGATTTCTTGTACACCAGAACATAGTGAGTTGCATATCAACCAGAGACAAATGTAATATAATTATGTAACTTAGGTAAAGGAGATTTCGCATGTTCATTGGCAAAAAAGTATCATCTCTGACCTCTCCACCTATCAGAAAAATTTTATCAATTCTGAGACAGCCTGTAGAGCGAATACGATTACCGTTTTATAATGTTTATTTGTATTTCTGGAAAATTTGCTTCAGTTTTGATCTGTGAATTGCGAAACTGCTAACATTTCCGCGTGGTTAGTCAGAAGTGCACTTTACCCTTCCCTACGCTCCTACGAGAGAGCCTTCGCCAGAGCCTTCGCCCGAGCTGTTTATACCGCCCACGAATTCACAGCGGAGACTTCACTCGCAAATTCTTTTCATCTGCCACGACGGATCCATCTAATCTGAAACGAATACACATCGAAAGCGGAGCAGACGCAAGCCAGAAGAGCTTAAGGACATCGTCTTCCTGCAAGACATCTTCAAGAAGCTTGAGGCGCTCATGATCTTCCATGGATTTTTAAACCCCATGCGACATAATCGAAGAATTTTTTTCCCATGAACTGCGATTGATAAAAAATTAGAAAATCCCTGTTTTAGGTTTGCTATACGAACCGAGTGTTCTATCGATTCAACAGACGTACTTTTGTTCACCAACTAAGATTGAGAAAGAAGAAAATGTGTATGTTTATAGGGTTGCTGTGTTTATGGAAAGAAAAATATATTTTTCTACGCCGCTCTCTTAACTGGAATCCGTATTACCGGTCGCTTAACTTACAGACTTCCCATACACATTCTTAATTAGCAACGATCTCGTTTAAGACAGAAAATTATCTACACGTTCAGTAAATAATGTAGGCACAATACACTGATGTACTGTTAGTGCAGATATCATTACGATTCAACCTCAATGCCGTGTTCACATTGTTATCTCTTTGAAAACTGTGATTAAAAAAACAAAATATGTTTTTAAAAAATTCAGACAGTTTTATTCAAAATATGCATTATTTTCCGTTGAGTCTAGTAAAATGGGCGTTTTCCTGATTGTCATATATTGAATAATTTATAAACAAGCATAATAGTTAAAATATACCTTCTAAATTCTACAATGGAATAGTTGTTTATCCATACTTACATTAAATATTTCCAAAATATTAACATACGGGTGTCTGAGCTTCGAGTGAAGATTTTAAGGTAAAGAATTTGTATTGAAAGCAGCACTCACTCACCTGTAATAAAAAAACATATTCTCATCAATGAGATGATCAGGCTTTCTCGACATCCCATAAAAACAAAAATAATAAAACAATTTTTTCACGATATTTAAACCTCTGAGAGGGTATCTTCAATTTAATTTGAAGGTGTTATGGCCTGGATCTATAAAATATATTATCTCTATCAGAAATAAACTTATTACTAATATTATTTTTTCGTCAGGGAGGGTTCTAGGATTTTTTGAACCGTGAAACTTGTGTGAAGAAATTTTCAAAAGTGAACTATTAGAATAATAGTTTTGGTGCTTCTGAGTATCGGTGTAGCCAAACTATGTCAGTAAAACCAGCGTCCGTCAATTTAGAATTGGCCCTTTCTGGAGTTAAAGAGTACAAACGCATACTGTAAGCAAAGTAAGAATAAATGATTTTTCTTGGCGATAACAAATCTATAGAGCTGTGGATTAAGAAAGAAGAAGAAGAGGCACCGAATGTTTCGGTATCTGTGAAGATAGTCATAAGTAATTCCAGAAGTGATTTGGAAATAGTTTATAAATCTCCGAATCGCGAGGCGACAATGGATTTTATCTGCTTTCCCAAATCACGAATGCAATTTAATAGGGATACTTCACGAATGAAATTTGAATTTAGTCAGTAAGTAAGTCAATTAATACACTTCAATAAAATGAAGCTGATATCTTTACGAATTTTCTATAAGTAAAATTTCTACATGCATCAATCTCTTATCACTATACCCAGGGCCACCAGAGTAAATCAAACAATCAGAAATCACCATTTCACGGCATGCTATTTTATTGATATTCAAAAAAGGATCCCCTCATAGAAGGTAATAATGAATAACTGGTAATTTTGGAAGGGGAAAGATGTCTGTGATTATTAGGCACGGTCCGAATACTTGCAGGTACGAGTATTTGCTGAAATTCCATAAGCGGAATAGGCGGCTCAAAAACTGTATAGATAAGATGAGGGTGAGAGTTAATGAGAGCAGACGCATTCAAAGGAGGGGTGTAATCCCAAAAGTCTTCAGAAAGCGACTGGTGAAAAGCAGTTGGCGACTTAAGGCATTACTCGCGCAACTTTTCTTGAGCGATGGATTGTAGTATTTATTTTATTTAATAGGTAATTATTACAGACAAATTAGCTTACTTGATCCTATGTGGTTAGACCGAATGCCTTTAAGCCATTACAATACCTACATCCTTTCGCGTTCTAATCTTTCGAATTCTGGTATTCACCCCAATTGGTCTCTCCATCGCATCAAAGCCGCGGAAAAGAGACCATAAGGTATGGCTCAGGAAAAAAACCCAGAAGGGGGAAAAACCTGCCGTCAGAAGCCGAGTACATTCTAATCTATCCGACGTTTATTTTAGCTATTTTATTTTCTGGCGCGGGCGTCCCGCCGTCTCCTTCCAGTGCTTGGCCTCCTCAGCACCTGAAATCAAACAGCGCCACAGAAGATCGTCCGCACCAACGCCTCTGCCCTTATATTTTCGATCCCCCCTTACTTACGATGGAGCGGCGATGGATTGTAGAAATGCAGGGAGAGTGAGGGTATTAGTTACAAAATCGGCCACTAGATTTTATGAAAAAATGCCAATCTCAGGAGATACAATCTGCCTTCGCAACTTTATCAATGATTTGCGTAACTTTCTCAAGAGTTTAAGGTACCTCCTATGATCGATCTTCACTTGCTTCGGTCATTTCTTTAGATTGTTGTACAAAATCACGTACAGAAGTTCTCGCCGTCACCAAAAAATAGTTTCTATTTCGGCAGTAAAGATGTGATTCGAATGTTTTCATCAGTGCTCGCTGAGAACTTTTGGCTTCCACTGTTTATTGGGCCAGAGAGGGGGAAGCAAGGTCATCGTTCAAGTTGTGCGATTAATAACGACATCCCGGTGTCTGACGCGCATACACATGCGTGTAGCTTGGTCGATATAAATGGGTTGAAATAATTCTTATGTATTCGCATATCGCCAATTAAGTGTAAATGTTGTGTAAATGAAAAAAAACTCTCGCATGGAAATGAACAAAATGAATCTCTTGTTTCAAGTTTTAAGTTACAAGTTTGGACAAACAAAAATTCAAGTTTTTTTATACAAGAGTATCTTTAATTATTTTCAAAGCACAACATAAAGTTGCGTTTGTAACCACTATATTGAGAGAATGTTGTTTTGTGGTAGTACTTAATGAATTCATTTTGTTAAGTACATTAAAAAAATACTGTTCTGTGAGTGATTTGGAGAAGATATGCCAAGAACAGTATGCGTGTTCGTGCCATTGGTTTCGATGTTTCATGAATTATTAAAAAAATATGTTAAATGAGCTTATTTTTTGTTTAGTTACGTGTCTCGTGATGGGAATGCAGTCCTATATTTTTAAATTCAATGCTGGTACATCTTCACAGCTGTAATAATGATTTAACTATATATTTCATAATAATTTGTGCTATGATATGGTTAGGTTTAAGTTAGGAGTTCAGTAATGACGCTAAATAACCCTCTCCGGTTTCAGGTGTATTGTTGAAGAATAAAGAAAATCTAGAATCCATAATTCTCTCGAAACATTTGAGAAAATGTCTGCAAATGACATAAAGCATATTACATCATACTACAATCCATTACTGCCAAATATTACTTAATATCATTAAATTTATCGCCATCGCTGTCACAGGAACAATACAACAAAACAAGAGACGTATGAAACGACTGACTTGAACAAATTGTGTGACAGAAAACTGTAATTTTCTCCTTTCATTTGTTTTATTATCATGGACTTCATACCATACAAACCTGAGGACTTTCATTCACGTCTCCCAACAATGAACAAGAAAAGAAAGTAATGAGGAATGAATAAATGGGCATAATACATCTCCGTCGAAATATTGATCATTTCCAAACCGTTTGCCATTTCGCACAGTTCTTATACGAGTAGTTGCTTCGTAAAGCAAACTCAGTTCCACATCTAGAAACTAATTTTGTACGAATGCAGATACTTTGGAAAGACAAGCTTATCCCCGCATAACAGGCATACGAGACATTTAAAACAAAATTAATTAACTTTAATTTTATTAAGCGACTCCAGTTCTTTAATAATCGTAGGTACACACACACATTCAGAAAATTGTTGGTGGTACTTTATTAGTGATTTAATTTATAAGCAAGCAATGATGATCCGGATTGTGCAGTGCAGTGTACTGAGTAGAAAAGGAATGCAAACTATTTAAAATTCATTGTCGTTTTATGTTACTATAATAGTTGTCGGTGATAGTACTTATTTGTAAACCTCCCTGTAATTATTCACTACAGGTGGCACCAACTAGTAGTGAAATAAATTATCATCAAACGAACGGATGATAATACACCAAACTTGCCTCTAGGTATAATACAATGTCGCTTTTTTGGAATTGTCGTGTACTCTCGCGACCTTTACATTGACATTAAATTTTCGCAGTGACTTTAACTCGCAACTAATGTAAGAGTTGAGCCATCGTGGTGGCTTGAAGACTGGTACCTTTTCCGCCTTTATCATCATCATCAACACCATCAATCATCATTGGTTGATTTGTATCCTTTATTTCTATTGATTGCCCAGAAGTCAGTTCATATTGTATTTTACATAAATATTCGTGAAAGAAACGAATTACAATTAATTCTCCATGTTCGACTGTGTAATGGTGAATCGATATCAGATTTCCTGAACGATTTCCCGATTTTCGAACATGTTTTAAATCACTGGTTTGTATTACACTAGTGGACCCGGTAATGCTTTGCTATTGCAATGTATTGCACTTCACATGTTACTGGTCACGCGATTGTTAATCACGTTTTACGCTGCCTTCAGCAAAAATTTCAATTCAAGTAATACTTTGTTGCTTGTGTAGTTCCGTCTCACTCTCCGTCTCCCCCCCCCGTCTCTGCTTGTTCGTCTGTCTGTCTCTCTCTCTCTTTCTCTGTTTCTCCAACTCTCTGTTTCTGTTTGTTTCTCTGTCCGCATCTCTGCCTTCCTCTGTGTCTCCCTGTATCTGTATCTCTTGGGAGAAATTTCACAATCTTAGCAATGATGACGTCATCGTACTTCAGTGTGCAACAGTTACGTAGAGCGTTCTGTTCTGGGTACTTGAGCCAGCAGAAAATCATCCTCAACGCGCGTCTATGTGAGCAGTCATTCTCATCCTACTATGCTATATTCTTCCCGGGAGTGCAAGCAATAAGTTGACATTGCTTGAATAAGTTGACAAGTTGTATTGCATTCGGTTGAATGGTATGGAAGTATTTTAAGTTTGAACCAAGAAACAAACATTGTCCTTTATATTTATATTACGTTATTGCAATACCAATATCAACAAGATGTTTCAGAGTTTTCGAAATATAAAATAAGAAAAAAGAAATCAACTTAGTGATAAATCTCAGAACTTGGAGGCATATTCCGCAAGTTTGAAGCAAGTTTCTATACAATTCGAGACTACATCGAGCATCCAAAAGGAAAGTAATAATCATTTTAGCAATGATATTTAATGTATTATATACTATTTGCATTGCATAGTTATAAAGAACCTGTAACAAGTATTGTACTTCAGCTTCTGTGTCAATGACCCACATCTCGATCAGGGTGTTGTCCAGTTTCCCTGATCCTCGAGCAAATGCTGAGATGGTTCCTTGTTTTGCTTCTGGACACAAATGTAACTTCAAATTAACTTCTCCCCATAGCACGTCACACACAGTTTGTAACCGTTTTTGACGTAATAAAAAATTTTATTTACAAAATAGCAAAAAAAAGGAAGTATTTTTTAAATATGGTATGCTTGAAGTGACCACTATTGACATTTTGGTCTCTTAGTAGCGTCGTAATCCTGACCCTACTAGTAGCAGCACACATGTAACGAGCAGCGAGAACGGAGATTTTTGGCGATGGCGTTTCTTTGGAAGCGGAGTATCTCTCGGCGGCGACTCAACCGTGCGGTGACGTTGTGTGGGGGAGGGGCGGCCCGAGCAGCGGGCATTGTGCGGCGAAGTGTCGAAAATCCGGCAGGCGGAGGCTTATCGGAGTCGGCGCAGACCCTGGGCCTCTCGTGCACAGATTGCGGATGGCGGGCGGGGAGGTGGAGGTGAGGCGTTGGGGGTGGGGGGTGGCGGTAGGGGTGTGGCGAGACTGGCGGAGATAGGGGTGGCTGGAGTGTGATGCCGTCACGCCGTACGGTGCAGGGGTTTGGGGGCGGGGCGGGGGTAAGGTGTACGTGAGGTTGGGTGGCGGGTGGCGGGTGGCGGTGTAGGTAGGAGGTGGAGGTGGAGGTGGAGGTGGAGGTGGAAGGTGGAGGTGGAGGTGGAGGTGGAAGTGAGGTGGAGGTTGGAGGTGGAGGTGGAGGTGGGAGGTGGATAGAAGGTGGAGTGGAGGTGGAGGTGGAGGTGGAGGTGGAGGTGGAGGTGGCGGTGGGACAATATGGAGGTGGGGTGCCGGTGGCTGGTGGAGGTGGCGGTGGAGGTGGAGGTGGCGGTGGATATGGAGGTGGATATGGAGTGTGGATATGGAGGGTGGAGGTGGAGGTGGAGGTGGAGGTGGAGGTGGAGGTGGAGGTGGAGGTGGAGGTGGAGGTGGTTGTCGGGGATGAGGGGTTGGTTGGGTGGGGGAGATGTTGGAGGCGAAGGTGGGGCAGCAGGTGGAGGTGTGTGCAGGGAATGGAGGTGGCGGTCGCAATGAGGTTGGAGAGCGGGGCTTTGCTTAGTGGGGGAGGTGATGTCCGCCGGGTCCGCCGTATTTGATGGAGAGAGGTGAGAGCGAACGCAAACTCGGTGGCGCAGTTGGGAAGGTGAGGTCGTCACGTCTGGGAGAACAGAGATTAGATGGGAGAACGTGAGTGGGGCAGTTGTACGAAGTTCATTTTTATGACGGAGGCGGGTACGTAAAGGGAGTGAATGCGGTGAATTGATAGTGGCGAGTTGGGAACGACGCATGCGATAGAACATTTCTTTGGATGTGACAGTTGTTGAGACGGAGTAACCAGGCACCGGTGTGACTGATGGAAGAGGCGAGAATGTTATGGCAGAGCAGACAATCTTCAGGGACATTAAGGTTTCGCGAAGAAGTGGGTAGAAAGGGGGGTGAAGAACACGGAAACTCATTTTGGAAGATTAAGTGGTTAAGAGTGAGAAAGAGATAAGAGAGAAGACAGTGAGTTGAAAGGAACTCTGAGGCAGCATGTTTAATGGGGAACGAAGAGAATGAAATCTGTGACGCATGTTGGGACATGAGAGAACATTAAGCAGGCAAGATTGATAAATAATTTCTCTGGTGAATTTGACGGAGAAGGAGATTTTCGGAAGTCGAATTTCGAATGAGGAATGTAGCCAAGGTCATCGCAAATAAGAGGAGGTGGTACCTAATTACTTAGAAAAATGAATTCTCGAGAAAGCATGAGAGAACAAGTAATAGCGGAATGACATAACTATACGTTCATTGCGAGTGAGTGATGAGAATGATGTAGTCGGGAAGATGACCACATGTCAGAAAGAGAGAAAAATAGAGAGACAGTGGGAGTGTGGAGACGGGGAGAGAGGGGAGAGAAGAGAGGAGAGATATGAAAAAGAGAGGATAGGAGAGAGAGAGAAGAGGCGAGAGAGATGAGGGAGAAGAAATAGACATTGAATCGAGACAGACGATAGACATTGAATCTAGACACGACTTTATCAGGGAGTGACGCTGGTGAGGTAGACATGTAAAGGTTTTCCCAGTGGGAAGGTAGAGGAAGGGAAGGAATTAAACACAGCAGGGGCGAGAAAAGTTGGTACAGAAGAGTTGTGCGCAGGTTAGACGGCAAAAAGGGCACTGTTGAAAGCATCGTGACTGTAAGAAAGACGTGTGGTATACGTAGTGTGGAAGCTGGGATAGGAAATGGAAAGAGATTAGTGATGACGCTGTCGTGTATCATAAGATCTCAAGACTGAAAAATTGAAAAGTGAAGTATTATTCGAAGTTCGATAAAAGAAAGATTGGAGGCAGAGTGTGAATTAGAATCAAGTTGTGCATAGTAGTAATAAACATGATTTTCAAATCTCGGTGAGGTCAGAGAGAGTCTGGTGAGATGCGTTAGTACTAGAGATCGTGTAGAGTTACTGCACGCGATTGTGCCTATGATTAGAACGAAGCGTTTGCAGGAAAGATGATAGAGAACTGTTAATTGGATATGAAATGAGGGAAGACAGGGAGAACGGTGATTTATGATAGGTCAAGAACAATTAGCCGACACTCCCCTTTTACGTGATAAATCATGAACCATGATGCATCGATGACACGAAGGTACAAACGGACTTAAGGTGAAAGTACCAAGCCGAAGTACGTTCAAAATGTCGTATATTGGAATCCTACTTTGGGGATAGTGCTTGAGAATATTAATAAATATCTCATTAAATATCTAAATCATGTCTACAGTTTACAAACCTAGAAGTACATTAGCCTCTATTAAATACAGATATGGATTGGGAAGGATATTTGAGTTTCAATACCCTGGTGGTCACCTCCTTATGCGGTCCAATGTTGAAAGAAACAAATTATTATTATTATTATTATTATTATTATTATTATTATTATCATTTTTATTATTATTTGCGCATAGGCTATTTCTGACCACGAAACACGATCTCTTCCGAGGCCCAGCCGTTTTCTATCCTGGAGATAGATTAACGTGTTATTATTGGGATCAGCATTTCAGCTGTATCCCTTGCTAAGAAAATGTTGTTAAGATTTGAATTATGAATTATGAGGGGATAGGACGATGATGATGATGAGAGGTGATAGTGGGCTTCTTGAACCTTTCCAGCATTCGCCTGTATGACCGACGGAAAAGACGAAAATTCCTATCAGGATTGGGAATCTCTGTTATTACTATTATTATTATTATTATTATTATTATTATTATTAGTATTGTTATTATTGTTATTATTGTTATTGTTGTTATTGTTATTATTATTATTATTATTGTTATTATTATTGTTACTCTGACTATCCCGCAGTATTTGAGGGTTTAAATAGCATATCCCGATACCTCACGGAAGAATTTCAGGGAACCAGATCTTAATGCGAGTCTAAAATAGCTATCAGCTGCAGAGAAACCACACACCTGGACATAGTTAGTACCCTCTTAGACTCTTCTAGGATTTAAAAGTTCTTGGTAAAACCGCGAATCAAAATAATTAGTGGATAAGCGTAAATACTGATGAACACGATCTATATGTAATGGTAGTTTAACATTCCTCTCAAAGAAGCTTATTGCTTTATTTTGGCAATAATTAATTGTTGCATTCTTTTCTGTTTCAGGTAAGGCGATTTTCTGAATAAACCTTCATAGCCAACATAAAGTAAGTGCCAAATAAGTATTCTGCATTGTTTACGTTGGTACGCGCCAATAATGCACACAACGAGGACCCAACATTATGCCATTAATGTGCTCTAAAATATGAGGAATGTACTAAAGTAACAATTGTTCTAGAAATATATTATTTTTAACACCTGTCGGCAATTCATAATTTCTATATTTCTGCAACTACTTGTCTGTGTCTCAGTGTGAAGTGACACAGTTGCAGACAACTACATACTAATGTTCATAACAACAATCGTTTGAAAGTAAATTGCATTGATCTGCACTGGCAGATCTGATACGTCTTCAACGTTCAAAACACTTGCTTCAAGTGGAACGAATACTCACCAAGCGTCGTAAACAAGGAGGCAGAAAAACGGTTTAAACACAAGCGTTTGGATGTAGAGATTAGACGTACGGGATGTTAAACACATGTACTGATAGTTATCGGAGCTCTAGGAACTTTTTGCGTAAAACTAATCCAAGAACTTGTGCAAACTCAAGTCATTCCAAATACTGGAAAGTTTACGGCATCGATTTATCAGAAACAGCCTATATTTTGCGTTAAATATTGTAGAGCCACCGCCAACCACTAGATCTATACCTTAGGATGCTAGTTGCAACCTCGCGTGATTTTTCATTTAACCGACATCTAATGTCTTTAGATGTACATTTATAAGATATTAATTATAAAATTAATGATAAAATATTTCTTTGTAAGTGCGAAACATTCATTAAAATGAGCAGAGGTGACTCATAACTGTTGCCACTGCAGCGGTAGGTTGTACAACTCGAGTTCCAACAGGGGCGAATTTTCCACATTAGATAGGTCTAATTTGACTGCCAGGTTCTCTGAAAAAAGTGTTATCAGTTTTTTCTATCAATACCAGGCGAATACCGGAGCAGACCCTAACAAAAGGGCTACGGTTTATATGTGTCCTCTTCTGTTCTCTTTCTCTCTCCTCTCTC
>BOPP01000204.1:1046410-1069916 GCA_017312745.1 Gryllus bimaculatus
TGATTCCGAGAGCGCTTCCTCCGCCGCCGCCGCCGCCACCACCGCCGCCGCCACCTACGACGACGTTTTCATGTCGCCAGTCAGAGACTGGCATAGGGGAGTGGATGCTTTCCAAGTAGTAGAAATGGGGATATTTTCTAAGATGCTTTTTATAACTTCGATTCTTCTACTTCAATATCTTTGTGATATTCCAATTTTTACAATAAATGTATTATTCTCATAAAATGCTGCATATTATTCAAAGCAATACATGTAGGTCTCATGGATATCCCCAACCACAGACAGAAATTGTTTTAAATAAATCTCCTATTCGCAATGGCGACAATTTACAAGGATGGGAACTATTCATAATTTAAAAGCTTCTAGTTAGGTGTCAGAGAAAATTTCTGATTGTAGAAAATGAGTTTAAATGCACTGGCTTCATAGCGAAACTTTTCTATTAGTGTTATTATGCACGATAATATATATGAATATCTACCTTTTTAAAATGATATGCAGAAAACGTATGCTCCTTAAAAATCAGTATTGTTGAAAAAAGGCCTGGGAATTGGAAATACGTCTTATTTATTATTACGTATTATACGGGAAATTTCGAGCAGCAAAGATGCACGATGTAAAGATGTGTGAAATGTATATTTGCACTCAATTAATATTAGTTATTCATAATTTAAAAAAGAATACGTCTTTGTAATTTTCTGCTTTTTTTGAACGTAAGAACAGAATCTAAATTTTGTTTAGCGTTTTTACCTTTAAAGATTAGTACAACGTATACCCAATTTCGATCCGTAATCAAAATCGTGCTCACCTTTCTGAAGAGAGCCATTGATTAATTTTCAAACTTACATCAACCACCGCTGACAATTATCAATAGTGTATTTTGAATTGTAATTCTCCCCTCATCACTCTCCTTGATATACTTGATTACTCCACAGTCCTCACAGTCTACTTTTTCGACTGCCTGTATACCTCTCTTCTCGCACGTCGTGCATTTTACCATCGACTAACAGGTAGAGGTCTCTAGGGGTTGTGCAGGTCAAAACAATTGCACGTGTAATGAATCTGAGAATTAAAAACGTGATCAGAGTAAAGTCCATGATGTGTTTAAGAAACAACAGCATAAAAACTCAACACTAAAAGAAAAGCACGTAGGTGGTTCTCTAATGTGCACTCTGTATTCTGTGTCTCGTGTGTTCGTGAATGTGTACGACTTGCTCAAATTAAACAAAACCGTTTGTCGCAGTTTCATAGAATAATAATGCAGTTCTTTGTGTTTTTTTCGGGGAGGTGGCGTTGTAAGTAAGAACGCAGACCGAAATCATGTGCTGGCGCAGTGTATTATTTGTATGTGCAGCAGATTAACAAGTTCCCAACATGAATTATTCCATACGGACCCAACGAGCAGTAACTCAATCTTGAAGTGCCAAGGAACCTGATGGAGCAGAAATTTATTGTTGTAATAAAATGTGAGTGAGAATATGTTATCCTACGTGGTGCCAGCTTCGTTTTTTGGCGAGAAGGGACCCCGGCTTTTGTCTTGGCTAGATGCAGATAAAATTGTCAACGCAACTAGACACTCCACTACTTTAACAATCTCAGCCATGGATAGCAAAAGATCTGGCATATTGCCAAGAAAGGGTTGTTAGGTTGCGTAACAACGCATGCCTTCATAGTATGCTCGCATCTGATTTGGCGTTTTCGTTTCCGAATATTCTTCGCTGGAACTATCCATAACTTAACCCTTCGTTGGTAACCTGGGTCTGTGAAACCCACTGCCATTATTATTTATGGCTTTTTCTGTGTTGAAATCAATCCACGCCCTTCTTTTGTTTGATACTGTCGTAAGAATATATATATATATTGTATTGTATTGTATTAAACCCCTTGAAAACGAGCTTTGCTGCTTCAAGGCTCTGCTAGAACTCATTACTATTTTTATATAATTAATATGTAACGTTCATTACTAGCAATAGCAATAATAATATTAATAATAAAAATAAAATAAATAATATATTATATAATAATATATATTATAATCATATATAATAATAATATTATTATTATATATACATGGAAATAATAGTTTGTAGTGATTTTAGGTCTGTTCGACTCTGGTAACTTTATTTCGGATGACAGAAGAATAGTAATAAGACCAGAGATTTGCAGAAAGAGACGTATTTATTTATGTAAGGACAATAAAAGTCAATGCTTTGGTGGAAAGTGAAAAACAAATGAGTTTAAGAAAGCATGACACAGTTATGCAAGAATGTTTCTAAAACATTTTTTATCAAGTATATTTCCTTTCATTTTTGCAATATTATTCACAAAAAATGTGAACAATTATCTGTGTCCAGTTTCTAAATAGTTCAAATAATCACATTACCTCAATTCTACAGTTAAATTACCTATTGTATATTGAAGTCTCGACTAAAAAAAACATTGGGTGTGTGAGGCCAAGAGTGCCACCGGTGTAGGAATCAGGTGCCGCACCAGGGAAGGGCTAAAGACGTTCTACACTTACGAAAGCACAACGGTCGCACGCAATCCCTACACTTTTCTACTCCTAGAATCCGCAAGACTGGCCGCCAGAAGTCGAGAAACAATAAATGTAAATTGTCGGAAGTAGCCAGTTTGTATACGTAAGCTTCCGCGGCTCGAATCCATGAATTCTCGGCTATCTGGGAGACGCCGCGTCGTTGGCAGTGACACTGCCTCACTGCCCTGAGGAAGCCTGCGACATGTCAGGCGAAACGTTGGCACCCCAGCCAACGACGCGGCGTCTCCCGGATAGCCGAGAATTCAAGTAGCCAGTTTATTTAATAGGAAATGGGAATTGGATTACTTTTTGAAGATGCCTCTATTCCTTCCGGTTCAGTAAACGAACGTGACTATATTACGATTTTCACAACACTGTCCCTGGCAGGTATCAGGTTTTGACAGTTTCATCCAATCGGGAGCTTGAACTTCACCATAGTGACCTCAATATGGTGACGTACAAGCTCCTGATTGGATGAAACCGACAACAGCTGATACCTGCCAGGGGCAGAGTTGTTGCATAATTTCAGCATAATTGTCTGTCCGGGAGACGCCGTGTCCTAGGCACAGGTGCCAACTTTTCAGCGGCCGTTCTTCGACCTACCTTAGGGTGAAAAGCTATTCTGCGAACGTCGCCAAAACGTTGGTACCTTCTGGAGTCTTTCTGACTCCGGCCGTGGAAGCCTACTCTCTTACTGGCACACAAACGTTGACTGTAATCAAGAGTGTGTGTTGAACTCCACGTCTCTGGTTCCCCTCTTGCAGCAATACGTTAACCCCCCCCCCTTGTCGTGGGACTGACTCGTCTAGCAAGCAGTTGTCTCGAAATACCGCAGATAAGCGCTAGGGTATGCCACTATTTGTGCTTCACTCATATGAAGGCCAAAAATTGAAATACTCCTTTTTATACATGTATGCGTTGTAAATGTATACGCTACACAGTCATCCATTCATAGTCCGTCGAACTGTTTTGAACTATAAAGCAGCTATTTAATATTCATTAGCAACGCTATCTGAGACGGTCTTTAGCATCAAGTATACTCCGATTTAAACAAGGGGCATTTCAAGATCAAGAGCTGAACGGAGAGATGATGTCACTCAATTATGTGATTATAGTATTTATTATTTCTTGTAATAACATTACAAAGGAAGAAATATTTAAATCAACTACTTTCGTTCCACAGTTTTAGATAAATAGAGTGCCGCGTAGCGGTCTAGAGGAGTCGAATTGGCTATTTTCATATTCTGTAATTTTAATTACAGCTAATGAATACGACATTTTAATTAAAATTAATGAAAATAATAAAGTTGTTTAAAATTGTTTCTAGCAACAAAAAGTCACAGTAAGCTTGGAATACAGTATTTAAGACAAAATCCTCTAAAACTTAGTTCTCTTGAAAATCGTGCCCATTACTTTGAGGACACGTATTCTGACATGGGTCTTTAAGAAACGAGGTGTCTGATGAGTGTTAATCTGAGAATGTGTCATTTGTAATTCTCCAGCTTTTTAATCGCTAATGAAGAAGCGTAAGTTATCGGAGATACAGTTATGTTAATTTTCATGTAATTTTGTCTCAATTTCATTTTAAGGTTTGTTGACATACTGCTTTGCAGAAGCGTACGATATATATTTTAGACCCTTTTTTTATAGTTTCCACGCTCATATTTTTCTATTTGTTTTACATTTTAAGTAGACTGAAGAGAGAAACTCTTACATATTCATACACATTTACATAATTGCTCGAACACATGTTTTTAAAGGAAGGAATTAATGTACCATAAGGCAATTGTATTTAATGAATACTATTCGTACTGCCTCATGACACATTTTATTATATGAATTCATAATAACTACTTCTGCGACAAATAATTAATTTTATCTCAGTTCCTCTTCAGTTTTATCGAATTATTTTTTTATTACAAAGATCAAGAAGGTAAATGTTTAAATAAATTTGTTAGTGCAAACATGTTACATTGTGTATATGACATCCGATTATATTTAAACCTTCCATCTGGGCTTGTAATCGATACGTGACACGAATATTTTCAGCCACCGATTCTCATCCATGGAGAGTGTTTATTCTGAAATGTGTAGACAAGCCAATACTTACGAGAAAGATCGCCTGGTTTCCTAAGTTTCACTTTTCAATCACATCTTAATTAGATAGGAAATTACATTACGTGATGTGATGCAACCTTTAGGAATAAAAGAAATATATATTTCAGAATATTTTGTTGTGTTTTTTATGCAAAATGTACGAATTAATTTTGAATTCTATAATCAGATGGGAGCAATGGCAACAATTGCGCGAATTTAGAAACCATCGGGATTCGTGAAATTGAGAACCGTTTAAATATATATTTTTTTTCTAGGGCTATTTTCCAGTCGATAGCCGGTACCTTTTACGTCCCAATGGGACGTATATCCGACCATATGCTAGAAACCAATACATGCCGGATTCTCTAATATGGGCGCAGTAGAACCCGAGGCCTTCCGCGGACACACATACATGAAGGACAACCACACACAAGGCGAGACTCGAACCCGCAACCTTTTCTGACAGAACCGCCGCGTCAGATACACGTTCTTAGCCACCTCAGTCATTTACGTCGGCTTAATCCTTTTTTTTTATCACTAGAAAAACTTTACTCCTTAATTGAATGCAAGTTAACTTTCCACTCGCCGATTCTCTTCTTTTAAACATCGATTTATCTTGCATTCAGCAATCTACATATTAGACCAATTGCGACATTTGTGATTGCTTCTCTCTAGAAGCAAGTCCGCCCAGATGCCTTCCTCCACCGCTACGCGGCGCCACCGGGCAGATCATCTCCGCGGAGCGCCCTTCCCCTGCGGCGGGGGATCGGGTGATCATTCAATATGTCGGCAGCAGGCAGCCACCATCCGCATTTATTTAATTTAATACCGTGTACTTTAGGCTCACGGGAGCCGGGAAATTTCTTGCAGAAAATGCATTAGTATAAATTATCTCGGCGTCCAGACAATTTGAATATTACATATGCAAATAAAGCGCTGAAACGATACACTTCTAATGAACAGCGGGAACGTTAGAATTTCGTGGCCTCCAACTTGATACAATCTGCATATTTATACACTTTTTAACCACAGAAGTTCAGCAAGACGTCACTCCTTCTTAAGCAACTTCGCTTTATTCCATCCTCTAGCCTAACAGGGGGCGGGTTGAAGGGGGAAATTAAGAAAGGCTGCCATCTGAATCGAAGAGCGGCTCTTACCGTTCTTTTGTTAGTCCTTTGTCAGTCACGGAGGACTTAACGAGCAACGGGAACACGAAAACGCTTATGAACTGACGAACAAAACAACTCGCCTGCACTTTTTACTACTATACAATGGAATGAATATTTTTGAAACGAGCCAAAGTCCTTGAGGAATGTAAATGAGTCAGGAACTACAATAACCTCTGGTATCAATGTCCGTTGCAGGATTGAGAAAATATTATTTTTAATTGGAATATTTATTTCCCGAATATGTAGTCAATCTTTTAAATTCCCTTGTTCGAGAATTTTACTCTTGTAAAGTACTGGAGGTAAATACTGAGTCTCAATATTGTATATAGCGTGTTTGAAATGGATGTAGAATTAATAAAGAAAAAAATCGTTAAAGCAACACAAAAATTCATATTCAAACTACTCACATTACTGAATTATTGCTTGCTTCACATGGCTTGCAATAGGATTGTAAATTAGTTGTAATGGCAATAGTGTTCCCTGAACGTTTCCTGAAATATTTGAAAATAATTTGTTTAGAATACCAGTAATAGCTAATTTAGAAGTTTACTGGTATTGTCGAAATTGAAATTAAACAAATTAATATTAGTAGTTACTAAAAGATCAATCAACTTTTGCAGTTATGTTCAATGGCAAGGTATTTTTCTACAGTACCACATTCTCCTATTGTAAAGAACATTCGAATATGGATCTTTCTTTGAGACGGGAAATGGAGCATAGCAGGAACATATCCCTTAAACGGCGGCCAAGATAGATGTCCATGGCAAAGGCGGCAATCACAAAGACGGAGTTGGTGATTTAAGCGCAGGCAGCGCACGGAGAGAATAGGAAATGACAGCGGGAAAAGTCACGGCGAAACGGAGGCAACTATGACCCAGGATATGAAGGTGAAGGTGGTAATGGGCGTGGCAGTGGTGGAAACGGATGTGACGGAGGTAGAATTGGATTTCATAGCGCTGGAGATGGATTAAACCATGGGGAAACGGATTCGATAGTAATGGAGATGGTTGTGAAACAGGTGAAGATGTGTGTGAGAGAAGTGGAGATGGAGGATAAACGTGATAAGAATGACGTTGTGATAGGATGGACGTTATAAGAATGCATATGGGTGCGATATTCATCTGACCTACCATAAAGATGTGATAGGAGTGGAGACGGACGAGATAGTAACAGACATGGACGTGATAGTGGCACAGATGGACGTGACAAGGGACGAGATGGAACATGATACGGGCGAGATGGACGTATGGGGGCGGAGGCGGACGTGATAGTGGCAGAGACGAACGTGATAGTGGCAGAGACGGACGTGATAGTGGCAGAGACGGACGTGATAGTGGCAGAGATGGACGTGATAGTGGCAGAGATGAACGTGATAGTGGTAGAGATGAACGTGATACGGGCGAAGACGGAGAATAGGGGTGCGAGTTGCGGCGTTGACGAAGAAAGCGATTTTGGTGCTGAAGACGAAGATAATAAAAACCGCGCTAGAGGAGATGTCTGGGAGCAGCACTGGCAGATCGGGGGATGGGACTGTGAACCAAAGGCGACAGAGGTAGTGTTTCCGTTATTACATGCACGTTTCCCGCAGGGAGTAGTTGAACCCTGAGTTTTGCGGCAACACTCACGTCGATAGCTTCAAAGTGGAGGGTGTGAGTAGGCGATGCAAAGTGCCTGGTTGCCATGCTTTCCCAGTAATCCGCCAATCGGACCTATGACTCGTCGATCTTTGGGCAGGTTTGGGTGAAGGAGATTCTGCGGAATGCTCTGAAATCCACGTATAAGAAAGTCCGGCGGGAACCTTATACCTGCCGTCAGGTTGTCTTCTGGCGATACTCACGTCAATAGCCTGAAGGGAAGGGGGCCCCAAGCCATCCGAGCTTAGATCGGGTGGTCCCCTATTGGGCTCTTGTCTTCGTCGAGGCTCGATATTCTGAGCAAAGAGAAGGGACTTGTCCCCGGCGCAAGCGAATAGCGCATTGTTTGGCCGTTACTAGCCTGGATAGCAAGTAATTCTGAGTTGGCAGGATGACCTCCAACCCAGGCATTGAATTGGGAGGTAGCCGAAAGGGCAAACTGCCTTCCGGTGGGATCCGGATACCTGTGAGTCGGGTAACTTGTTCGCGGGGCGGGGGCTGTGGATTAAGGCGAAAAGCCATATGTGCCCATCGCGAGGACTTGTGCCTCCTGGTAGAATAAGCATTGTGTGGAGTTGTAGCTCACGCAAGATCCATACATTTCATGCGCATGGTTTCTTCATCTTCGGATTACCTTCTCGCACTCCTTGACTAAGTTGAATTCAGAATAATTTATTGCAATGAGCTTTTGTTCACAAAATATAATAACTAGAATGTCCATTCCCGTGTAATAGAATTTATTTTACAAAGAAAAATTACCTACACTTTTGATAGAATATTCCCGTCAACAAAATAATCAAGCTCTTCACTCCTACCGCATCTCCTGAAGTGAGGGCTCCAGAAAACGTGCGCGGATAAGACTGGTATTAGTATGGTGCCAGTAGTGGCATCGCCGGTTGCAGAGACAGTGGAGTTAACGGCGAGTGCAGCAAAAGAGCTGTTGAATTTAGCCGGCGGCGTGGAAAGCGGAGAGGAAGGGAGGGGCCGTGCGTTGCGGCTGGGACAGTGACGGGGCGGCCACTGGCTGTAACGGCGGCTTTAATGCCCTGGTGGCCGCATCGAGTGACCTAGCGTTGAAGCCTTCTCGGTCGGCGGCGGCGTCGCATATCAGGAGGCCGATTCATCGCCGGCCGTTGTCCCGGACGCAGATTATGAGTAATCTGGCCCACTCCTACGCCGCACGACGCTACGAGCTAGTGGATGTGGTGATGCCGGTTGCCTAAAAGGTCAGGAGGCTGGTATGGAAGCAGTGTTAGAGAAAATGGAATGCCGAAATTTGTAGTGGTTACGAATACACTACTTCGCCCAAATGTCTGAGTTCATCTCTCAGATGACGAAGAAAATGATTGTGATGATGAGCGGACGCGGAACAGTGAAGGTGACGGAAAGAGTTGGAAGATTCAGCGGGATGATGTTTAACGCAGAATATAATTTTTGTTACGAATATACAAATTTTGAGCTCTTAAATAAAGCTTTATTAAATAGGAAGATCCTTGGTTAGAGCTCCGGCGGAGGCGATTATTAGACAGCAGGTACGAACGAGAGCTAGCTGTGATGATTACATTATTTTTCTCCGTAGCTTCAGGGACCGATGCATTAAGAATCCTAAATGCTCTTCCGGCAGTTGGTTCTCATGGTTTCTTGTCATTTCAAACGCATGCTGGAGCAGTACCTTATAACCATACGCCAATATCCATTCGCAACCCCTCTCGCCCCAACCTTATTGAGATCGTCCACATGATGTAAAAATATCCAGAACAGAGAGTAATGACGGATATAAGGGAGAGGGCAGGAGGAAGAACAAAGAAACAAAGATTTGAGGGATGTGGAGAGAGAGAGAGAGAGGGAGAGAGACAGAGAGAGAGAGAAGGGAAAATGATAATAGATAAATATAGGACTGGACAGAGAAAGGTGAGGAAGGGAAGAAAGGAGAAGAGGGAGAAATCAAAGAAAGAGAGAGAAAAGAGAGTAAAAGGGAAAAAGAAAGAAAACGGAGAAAGAGAGGGAAAAGGAAAAAAAGAGAAAAGGGAGAAAGAGAGGGAAAAGGAAGAAAAATGAGAAAATGGAGAAAGAGAGGAAAGAGAGAAAGAGAAGAGGGAGAAGGACAAGGAGAAAAGGGTGAGAGAGAAAAGGAAGAAAGAGAGAGAAAATGGAGAAAGAGAAAAAATAGGGCGAAAGAGAGATAGAAAAGGGGAGACATGGCGAGAAAGAGAGAAAAGAGGAGAAAGAGAAAATGGGAGAAATAGAGGGAAAAGGAGAGAAATAGAGAGAAAAGGAGAGAAATAGAGAGAAAAGGAGAGAAATAGAGAGAAAAGGGAATAAATAGAGAGAAATGGGAATAAATAGAGAGAAAAGGGAATAAATAGAGAGAAAAGGGAAAAATGGAGAGAAAAAGGGGAGAAAGTAGGGAATAAAGAGAGAGAAAAAGGGGAGAAAGAGAGAGAAAAAGGGGAGAAAGAGAAGGAAAAAAAGAGAGAAAAGGGGAGATATAAAGAAGCAGTGAAAGGAGGAGATCGAGAGAGGGAGAGCAGAGAGACAGCAAGAGCGCGAGACAAAGAGAGCGAGATTCGAAAGAGAGGAGATTCGAGAGATAGAGGGAGAGAGAGCGTGAGAGAGAGGGAGCAGAGAACGCCAGAGCGGAGGTGACCGTCGGTCGAGGCGGCGCGGCGCGGCGCTGCGCGGCGGTTGCGAAGGACGCGGCCCGGCGCCGGGTCGCTGTGGCGGGTGGAGGCGGTGCGCCAGAATCGATCCGTAGCCGCAATGAGGTGCGGAGAACGCGTTAAAATACGCGCTCCGCTCAGCCGTCACCCCCTCTATTATCGCCCCCGGCCCTCCGCCGTCGAAGCCAACGCTGCCGCCTTTTAACCGCTTCGTGTCGGCCTAAGTAGCGCAGGCAACTCAAACCCTGGTATGCTTTCACCACGCTGCAGCGGCCCAGAATTTCCACGTGCTTTCAGCATCAACGTCAAGTATTTGAATATCTAGAAAAACATCGAATCTCATTACAGCATGTAACATTTATAATACGTGACATACTACGTCGTTTACCATCTGTAGACGTAATCCCTTCATCTAGAGATTTTGATAATACATGTCATATTCTAATCAAATGACAATAACACAGACCAATAATTAATTATTGTTGCTGTCTAGGGTTTTGGTAACTTGAATACTAAAGTAGGAATTACTTTGCAACATAGCATCGAGATTTCATTATCACAAAACAGAAAAGTTCCCAGTAACCAATATATTAGCGATACTGTTAAAGGAAGAGTCAGTGCGAAATATTTTGTAAATATAAGAGAGTAAAATGTAGAGATGCACAGAGAATTCTTTAATTCTTAAACATGCTTTTTAAATTACCCAAAGTATTCGAAAGAGTAATTTATTTAAAATGATTTTACCTGCCCTCATCTAAAAAGTTATCTTCAGGAAACTCAAGTTTCCATGTGAGTTGATTGTGTGTTGTAACTGTCTAATAAATACCGTCTTATTATTAAATTATTCCTTTAAATTTAAAGCAAGTTAAATAATAATTTTAAATTATATTTCTTCAATTACTTCACTTGTACAACGCTTCAAATAACATTTTTTGTCATTTTTAAGTACTGGGAAATAATTGTTATAAATATTTAACTGAATACGTTAAATTTTCTACGCACTTTACAATACGTACATAGAAAATTGTAACGTATTCAGATAAATGTTTATAACAATTTTATTTTGTTTCATATATCCTTAATATGAAATTCTGTTTAATAGTTTTCTTTCCGGTAGATTATTTTTGCACATGCTTATTACCACGGCGCTTAATCGATCACCGGTTTGCTCCCAGTTTCCTACGCCATTGCTTAAAAAACTGTTTTTATTTAAACATGATTTTTACGTTCTCCAATTGCTCCAAAACGAGGTTAATAGTAATTTATTTAATATAATTTCATCTGCCTACGTTTAAAAAAATATATTTTGAAAAACTAAATTTGAACGTGAGTTTTCCCACAATTCATTATTGTCCCATTCCGTTCTTTTAATTCCCTTCTGACAGATTCCTTCGAACTTTGTTGCAATTAATCGACACACGCCAATCACCACTGTACGTACCTCATCACCGTTCTGCTCCCAAATTACCTACGCTATCCACAAATCCTGTCCTCGGCGCCTCTTTAGTCGGAAGTCCCAACGACTCTCATTGCCGTCAACCCCATCATCGACGCTACCGGCGCATCCATTCCGACCCGGCCGTCACACCTCCGCCGCACTCTGCTGGTGAGCGACGGGTACACTCTCCTCACCTCTCCGCAAAGTGCTTGGTGAATGGCGTCGCGCGTGAATGGGCCTTGCGGTACCGGAGCCAAGCTTCACCCCCTCCACCCTACCCTCCCCCACCAGCCCCCCCCCTCATCGCCTTTCTCGCTCTCTCCGCCCTCTACTCTCGACGCGACCTGCTGCCGCTCAGAGCCTGAAGTGCCTCGAAAATTCCTGCATATTATGTCCCTGATACTGCAACTTTTCCTTCCTTTTTTTCTCTCTCTTCGCTTGCCCCCGAAAAGAAGGCTTTTAATTGCCCTCTATTATGCGGCATATGCCGAATTCAATGTGCCGCCAAGTGAATGTGATAAAATGCTCACAACTTTTTTTTTGCCTCCCAAGACCCATAGATCATTCATTTTAATTGAGGAAAACTAAAGGTGTCTTTAATTCAAACGTAGCGAAATGGAGTGAGAAAAAAGTTTTTTGGAACGCAGAATAGCAGTGTCGAAAAAGCCACAAGCGACTTAATTAATGAAGTTCAAAATAAAGAATTGCTTAAAAATTCCTTCTACTTGAAACACAGTCGTACCATTTTATGGAGCCGTAAAGCTTGTAAGCAGAATACAAATTGCGGTCTCTAAGGGTGCATGATAAATTTCTGCGAATTACGTTTAGAACATCGAATAGCTATTACTGCACTCTATATTTAATTCTCCTTCCCGCAACATAAAATGGATATCTCTTGTTATTTATTCGAACACCAGATAACTCAATCAGCAAATTGAAACAAACAGCATTAGTAGTCACAATAATACGAGAACTATTTTGGTTCTGCATATGAAACTAATGTTTCATAGAACTTTAATTCGCCGTGAATGCTAAACCTTTAAATATCTTTGCATCTCTATTTTTAAACAACAATTTACATAACTTAAAAATTTAAATAAACAGTAACAATAAAATACAACATAAAGCAATATTTAAAGATATAAATTTAATAACAAAACCTCTGTATTACTCTCATTCATGTATGTCTTGTCTTATCTTTCCAAATTTTAAAAACCTTTTAAACATATAAACATTGTTATCACAGGACCTGTCCTTTCCACAACATATTTTCAATTTCTTCCTTTTCATTTCCAATGAAACCTCTACATCTAGGCCATGGTCATGCTCCTTTAGTCTTCTAACCGCACACAGCATTCTAAATTACTCATTTAATTAATTTACAACTATATTTGCATTGATTACTGACTTATACGTTCAAGGTTATCGTTAAACCCGGAAACATGTTCCTCCCAGACAGTACCTGCAACTCAAAAGCCTACCAGATCAGCCTCGTTCCAAAGCACGTTTCATGACATCCCAACTCGTTCTGTCCTTCCTTTGTGTTATTAAAATACCATACACATCGTTCACACTAGCACGCTAGCTTATTAATTCTTCGTTCCCAGTGGCTGATTCAATTTAAGAAACATTTTAACGAATGTGCTCAAGATGAATCTAATGGAGCCTCTTCATTTACCTGTGCGTCCATATCTCTGTCTACTTTCATAAATATCCCTCTAAACCTCTATTGCTCTCGATTATTTCATTTTGACAAATCTATTCTTTCCTTTATTTTAACTTTTAGATTCATTTATTTCCGCCTAAAATGTAACATTGTTTAGTCTACAGTCAGAAGATAAGTTCATTTTGCGGCGGTCTTCAATAACTACAGTCCATCTTTATCAATTACTATCTCCTTTGCTCTTTGAGTTTGGGTTACTTTAAGACGCCAAATGTTGCAGTATCTGAACGAAAATATACATTATTCTAGTGGTCTGAAGCACCAAAAATGCTGCTGAACAAAACCGCACAAAATGGCTTTCCAAAAAGTAGGGAAAACAACAACAAATAAAATGTCATCACATAACTCGTCAATAAAATAAATATTTCAACAAAGTCTATCTTAGGGAATACATTCATTAGAGTGTCTAGCCGGTGCAAGATTTTCGACATTAGCAAGATACCTAGGTCGAATTCAGCCTCTGTCCGGAGGAAAAAATCCAGATCCCAAGACCAAGAAAGAAAAAAAGTTTGCAATTTTACTCCATAATATTTCAGTTCCTGCTCGTATAACATCATTTTTTCGATTTTACAAAAAACATACTATAGAGTTACAGAAAAATAGGTGGCACCTAGAGGCGCGAAGATATTATTACACGAGCTTAGCATATATTTGTACTCGATGTGCAGATACAGCCAATTACGTAAACATCAATTTTAGCGCTTTTAGTATACTGGTGCGAAGGTGTTTTTCACTGTAGTGTGACAAAACAAACGGAAATGTCCGAATCAAACCGTTCCATTCATACGTGCAAAACACGTACTTTAGACAGCAATCAACACGTGGCAGATTTCACACTTCATATGCTTTACACAATATGAACATCAGATTACAGGGCAATTTGAACACTAGTTTTCACAATGAGGTAAAATGTTAAATTTCAAAATTTCTTCTATCGGTTGCGACATAAGCATGTATTTGCAGTCGTGCCGTTTCACAGTACTCTCTGTCGAGAGTCACAAACATTCAACGAATGTAGAAGTTTATCTTTCTGACTTTGGTTAATTTGTTAAGTAATAACAACTTTAGATTTTTGTTTCAAAGTCAGACTTCCAAATACAGCACTACCCCTCCTTCATTATTGTCTCATACTTTCAATCTATAATGACTATGTTATGTTCCCTACTATTTTTTTAAAGAATTCCGTGTCATATATATCCTTCACCACACAAATGTTTCATCTTCTGGAACATTTTAAAATGTTGTAGCAAGCAATATCCAGACCATTTCAATACATTCATTTTCCATAAAATTTTCGGTTTCTAACCTTTTATTATTAGTTTATAATTACATTTTTAAAACTAAATGATAATATACAACTCTAGGCACCTGACCCACAATAACATTCCTCGTTACATAATAATAGTTTAATGCATTATTGATACGATTCAATAAACAGGTGTAAGTGTATGTGTGTGTGTGTGTGTGTGTGTGTGTGTGTGTGTGTGTGTGCGCGCATGTGTGTGCCGAAATGGTGAATGGAATTGATGCCCAGGTGGTAATTGTCACATAAAATAATCAAGATGTAGCAATGGTACAATGAGAAGCAGGATACTTCCAAATACAGTACTCCCCCCATCATTATTCATTTTTCATTCATAAATTCATTTTTCAGAAAATCTACAGCAAACCCACTTTGTATCCACTGTTTCCACGTATGGATTTGAGATCCCATAGCGGCGTTATCGTGTGGTTCCTCATCACCAGCAGAGAAAGTACTTGCAATGGGATCACCAAGAGATTGGGCTGCGGATGCCAAATTTTTATTATTATTATTAATTATTATTATTATTATTATTATTATTATTATTATTATTATTATTATTATTATTATTATTATTATTATTATTTTATTTTTTATTCCAGAGCGTCATCCAAGCAGGAGGTTTAGGAATTTATTTTCTTTCCATTTCTAACCAGGTAAAAGCCGTAGTCGTTTCTTATTGTCTGCTACATTCCGAAGAAGGGAATAGCATTAACTAGAAACCTTTACTTCTCTTAATGTGATGTTCAGTTGCAAAGTCTGAAAGTAACGCGAAACAGACGTTGCTTAGTCATCCAAAGTTAAAATACTCCAGAATTTCGGCCCTGGAACTACGCATCGTGTTCTTCAACGCTGTTTCCAAGCAGCTGAGCTGAGCATTGTCGTCATGCCCCAGTTTTTTTCTCTCTGACCAAAAGCCCCGCACGCTAATTCTCCCGGGGCGTCGGCCAGCCGTCTTCTGCGACCCTCGCGGTGGGGGTCGGCGGCGGCTGCGCCGCGCGGCGCGGCGCGGCGTCGGTTGTCTGACTGTCTGGTTGTCTCGCAAACATTCCTTTCCGTCTACCTGTCTCCCTTTCGTATCACTGTCTACGAGCGGCGCATCGGAAAGAACTTAGCTCGGCGGCGACGCGACGCGACGCGACGTCTGGGCGCCGCAAGCGCTGTCGCAGCACATTGCCGCGCGCAAGTTGTCGAAGTCTCCGGAGGCCGGGATGAAGAAGCGGGGCGGGAGGGGAAGGAAGGGCGGAGGGGTGGAGGGGTGGAGGGGGGTGGGGTGGGTGGGGCCGGGAGAGGGAGCGGCTGTCTCGCATACTGAGCAGTCGCGCGCGCCCGGCGCTGCGGAGACCCGGCCCTCGTGCCCCGCCCGCCTTCGCCCCATATGCCCCGCCTCGCCCTTCGCAACCGTCATTCGCAGTGCGCGGCGGCGGGAGGAGCAATGGCGGGGGAGCTGGGGGCGGAAGCACCGATGGTGAAGGGGAGGACTGTGTTGGCGATGCCTGACACAGTCGACATGGATGTGAAGGTGATGACTGTGACGTGATGTTACACCGGCAATGTCACGTTAGTGATGGTGTTGCCGACGATGGGGTCACGGACTACGGTGACGGTGACTACGGCGTCAATGACGGTGGCGACGGAAGGATTTACGGTGACGATGACGGTGGCGACGATGACGCTGGAGACATTTACGGCGGCGGCGATAACGGTGAAAACGAAATTCGAAATGACGGTGGCGACGCTGACGGTAAAAGTGTTGTTTCTGTTGGTGATCCAGGTCATGATCATGATCTCAAAGGCGAAGAAGTTTGTCGACATTCGCCGTCTCCCTCATCAGACGTCTCGCCACCGGTAGCACCCGCGCTGCTGTCACCAGTGTTTTTCTCTAGAGAGACTTTGTCGAGGCAAAACATCGCACCCGAAACAAGAATTGACTTTACACATCGTAAGAGCCCATAGCTTCGTTTGAGAGACATCTAACTGCGTCAGTATAATATGTATATTTACCAATACATCGGTTTAACACCAAAGTAACTACATAGTACCCAGATATTTCTGGTCTCCTACTAGAGAGCAGAATGCTTCCGTCTCCGAAGGCTGAGAAACGAAACACAATATCAAAAATTTCAAAATCACGAATTGATGGAAAAACATAGCAGTACTTGAATAATAAATTACGATATTCATAAAATATATATGGTAACTTACTATCCTTTGGTAATAAAAAATAAAAAAATTAATTAATAATAAATCTATAAAAAATAATTTTTGTGCAAAAATTGATGAAAAAATGAAGGCAATAGTTATAATTGAAAACACACTTTTTTTAATCAAACAGTTTCAAAATAATAATAATGGCTGCATCTTTAAGTGTGCAAAATATAACAGTTTTCTAGAAAATGAACATCAATAACAGCACATTTAACATGGGAGATACGAGTGTTACCCTCTCCCCTGAACGCACCGTGCGTCCTCCGGTTAGCGAATTCAATTGTCACAGATTAACGGATTATCCCAGGATATTCAAGCCCAGGACGTCTTCAACAAATAATACTTCACAGTAGTTTCGTCTGTTTCAGCGCAGTTAACGGCTACGGAAAGGAAAAATATCAGAGAGGTTGCGAAATTTTTAGGAAAATGAAGAAATTTAGGAAGGGAATTTAGGAAACGTTTCAGCATAGTCTTTGAAAATGAACAATTCGACGTTGTTGCACTCAGCACACTATTTAGCGTTTTTTAAACAGCCTTTAAACCGTGTAAACTGCATCTATGTCTGACGCCTACACGTGACAACGAATCGAAGAGTATGGAGCTCTGTGGACAACTAAAGCGTCCTTATCTAAGGCGTGACATCCATAACGCCCTGACAACGAATTTTCAAACTTTAAAACATAGAAATTTTTGAATGGCTTGTGACTCGCTTCGAAAAGTTGCTAGATGGCTGAGAAATATGATTTTGAAATCGATACATTCTTTCAGATTAGCTCTGTGTTTTTATATCTTCATTTAGAATGTGATTATTAATGTTTTAAATATATTAGCTTTGATCCGTCATGATATACGAAACACGGAACTCTTTTTCGTGTTATTTACTGCACAGCATCTAAGCACAGTTACTTCATTTTAATTTAACATGTTTCCAATGTTTTTTTTATAAATCTGATATAGATCTCACGAATAGTCCCTATGAACAAAAGAAACCACTACATTCCCGGCCTGTCCGTCGCTCCGACCCTGGCCCTAGGCCCTCCCCGTCCCCCCTGCGAACCTCCCACCAAGGCCCTTTGCAACCGCCGGTGCGGATCTCTCGCCCTTCGCCCCCGCCCCGTGCCTGCTCCAGCGATGCCAGCGGCCCTTGCCAGCCGGCGCATGCATGTCTGCATCCCTCGTAATGCGTCTCCCGACAGGAAGCCTCTGGACACGCAGTCTCCGGCGATCGTGCCTTTCCTCTCGCATTGACGTGGTGGATTTTCCTTTCTGATTATTTCTCGACCATTGTTAACTAATAGTTTAAATTTATTTTTACCGGTACCTATTTACCTAAAATTTATTCATGGAAACATATTTTTTTACTTATATGAATTGCATTAAAACAGTTTGCTGGGTAGATTTCAGTATGAAGTTATTTATGGAGTTATACATTTATGTATAGAATTATGTCAATATCATTTCTGTCAACTTTCACTTATTGTATGTTTTAAGGCTAGATTTTTATTTTTTACTTTTTGTGTGTTCGCAAAACCTGGATTGTAAATTAATAAAAGAATATTATTACAAATAATCATTCCACGCACAAAAAATACTACGTAGATGTAGATAGATAAATTATAAACCCACTATTGCTAACCATCACAACTGGTTATCGATGGTTAGAAATTCCATTAAACTACAATATACATTATGTCAATAAAACAAGATGGGAATAAATATAATTTTTTGTAAACTATTATTATTTATTTAAGTTTGACTTACTTAAATTTATAGTTTTATTTATTTTCATACAAAGGTATAGAGGCTCTTAAAACTGTGCCGTTATTCAGGTTCATGAATTATGATATAATGTTTATGAGGATGACGCGGTTTCAATGTAAAGTACATGGACAAGATATAAGAATGAGAGGCAGAGGAAAGGAGAATCCCGAGGAAATCTTCCGAACGCTTCCTTCGTCCAAAAGCTGCTCGCAAATTACACCTCGAATGGTCGGGAATCGGACACTCGCGAAATACACCGTTTTTGACCCAGCAATCTCATGGTTGCAATCTCTTACTGATGCTAATATTGCGAATGTTTGTTCATGCATTTCAGAATTCTAGCATTAAACATTCCCAGGGTAACCTTCGTGCTCCATTCACTTACTACCATCTCTTCCTCAGTAGCCTTTCCACTGAAGCTCTTCCACAAACAAATTTTCCTCTTTTTTGTCATGTCGCCTTTTCCTCCTTTCGCATCTATCGCACGCTAGCATCCTTTGTTCATTATTTATGAGCTTATTGGTCTTGGTCTGCCACCGTTCTGATTTCTTCATTCAACGCAGTAGCTTTCCCTTTAGTCCTTTCCGTAGCAAAGACCCTTCTCCTGGCCCCGTCGTTCTCCTCTACGTCATTTTCTTAGTCACGTGTGCGACCATCTAGACACGCCAAGTCAGAAATAATCTTCTTTGCGTTCTCCTTACGAAGTTTAGTTCAGTCTAACAATATTCCCGGTACGTTTCTCGCATTCTAACCACTTCTACCATCCCCACTATAGACACTTATCGCCGCCAAATGCACTTTATTCGCAACAGCAAGCTTTTTCGACATCCTCCTCGTCTGCGTTTGCGCCGGAATTCGCCGAGCTGCATATCCTCCTGCATTGCAACAACTCTCCTACCATATCCGGGTCAGAACCAACCCTTACACACCATGGAGCTCTCTATCCTGCTGCATTGCAACAACTCTCTTCCCATCTCCGCGTCAGAACCAACCCTTCCACACCACGAAGCTCTCTATTCTCCTGCATTGCAACAACTCTCCTACCATCTCCGCGTCAGAAGCAACCCTCCCCCACTGTCGCCTCGGCGCCGTCGTCCTCGCTCACGCACTTTGCGTGCTCCATCCGCCACCGCCCACGCCCACGCCCCCGCTGCCACTTTGCGCGGGCGGGCCGCGGTCCCGCCCGTGTAATCCAGTTTGAGCGAGTATTGTCGTAAGCAGCTGCAGCCACGCTCCCCGGATATCGGGTAGTAAGCTTATTAAGGCTCGTCTGCAAATGGAATCATGCCAGGCAGAGTGCTCCCAGCGGCCACACGGCCACCCTCTATATACGCGAAGCCATTAAAGCTTAACGATCAGGTTATTAATAAATTATTCACCCGAACCACCCTCTCGCTTGCTGAATGAAACTGTGTTTATAAATCATTTACTTCTATATCACACCGAATGGAATTGTTCGTATTATATAGATAGCGTGGAACGACTGACGAAAATTAATTTGTAAAACGAATCATGCAATCTTAATAAAAAAGGGACGTTGCGCGGTCATGATTATATCGGAACGCGGATGCAAACTGTTGTTCCCAACCGGAAGCGGAACTGGCAATTGTACATGCACGCGCGCTGGGGATAAACAAGTGGGGCAGCGCATGTGACATGAACCAGGTCATTCGGGATCTTTTTAGAAACAGAAATAGGAGTAACATACATTTGTGTTTCCTGTTTGGACAAACAGGAAGAGTGCAGCTGTTTTTCTACAGGTTTCAAAACTGCAACTTGTATATTTAGTAAAGTTGTTTGTTGAAAGTTGTATGAGTCATTTTATTACCCGGAATATACTCACGTATTATACAATTCCATAAATAAAAGTACTATTAGGTCTTTACTATTAATTATTCAAGAATTCCAGATACGAAGAAATAGGAACAGCTCTGAAGGGATTTTCTAATTTCACAGCTGGATACTGTAAAAAAACTTAAGCAATTATAGATCGAGAAAACTTCATTTCAGATTTACTTCTAAGTTATTTTAATCCTTTATCACACCCTTTGTTTCGTTATCCAACACGACGACATTGCCGTACGCTAAAAATTCTTTCCGCTGAGCATCTCTTCAGCCTCAGAATAATACCGGACTTTACCTTTCACTATCAGGATGGCAATTGTGGGAGACACTGGCAGAAGAAGGGTCATGGGTCAGTGCCTTTTTAGCTAGGCTTGTTTTGATGGAACCACAATTGAGTTTAAAGACATCCATGTCATAGCTTGCGCGGATTTTTTCTACACCAAAGGTTCCCGGTCTTAATATCACCGAGTATGTCTTAAAATTTATCACTATTTATCTTGAAGTATCATAAACTCAGGTACTTCCTTTTCAAATAAAACTAACAGAAAATACAGACATCAGATAGCTTAACATATGGTACACTCCATCCGCAGAACAATATGTTTTGCAAGTAAAGTATGTATTGTTGAACAATTAACATATTTAAATGTACCAGCCAGAATATTTTGAATTTCTGTTGTAAATACTTCCGTATGTGTAAGTTGAAACTTGAGTCTGTATTGAATTCGTTCAATACACATTTTTCATATTCACTTGACTTATAGTTTATCATTTTCTTAGATTTCTTCTTCTACTCAATTGAAGACGAAACGAATGATAAGAGTGATGAATGATAAGAATGGTAAGATACATATCGCTCGGCTTTAAGAATTGAGTAAACCCAATCCGGGAAAGAAAGGATTGCGAGCAAACCCCAATGCTACTCAGACATTTTTCTTAGCCTCAACCTGTCTTGTGCTATGTAGAATTCTCATACATGCAACGATAACCTTCTGCCCTGATAATTGACTAGTGTCGAGATTCGACAGTAGCCTGCCCGTATCTAAGACACCCCCTTGATACTGAAAGCTTGAATCGCAGACCTACAACTACCTTTTCCAACAAATGCAAACTTCCCAGTGACGCGCTAGCGCAAAATACGAAAACAACCCAGTCAGCAAGTCGCCTGCCGTCGACAACGCAACCGGATTAAGCTCCCAACCCAGGAGCGAAAACCCCGGAAGGCTTAGAGGGCGCGGAGTGTTCCCACGGGCGAGGAGGGGCGTCCTTGTCCGGAGGGCGGAAGCGCTCGGCCACTGCGCCCCGCGCAGTGCCTCGGACGCCGGTGCAGAGCAAGCCCGCCCGCCCGCCTGCCCGCGCCGTGACGTCCGCCGCATAGGCAATCCGCCGCACACAGCCGCTCCACGGGGCTGCCGCTCTCGCCCCTGCCGCTCCACGCGACGGCACAGCACGGCCTTAAGCCCTTACTCCCGCAGCGCCGCGCCGCCGGATGTGGGGAGGAGGTTGCAGTGGTGGGGAAAGTGAAGGGGGCTGCGGAGGAATATAGGGCAGTTCGGGGCAATGATGGGGAGTAATGTCAGTGGAGTTTGGAAGCGCGAATAATAAGGGGGTTACTTACAACTATGAGCAGGGGAAGGTAGGAGATGCAGATAAATAGCATTCTAGACGTGCTGCAGTTTGTTATTGAAAATTACCGTGATTGTGACCAGTGGATGGCAATATGGCATGGTAGAAGTTGCGGCGGTCGCACCTTCGGCAGAGATAGTAATGGAAGATATAATGATAACAAAAGAATAAAAGTAGCTTTGACAATAGAAGTAGTGGCTCGTATTGTGTTGGGTGGGGGATAAAAAGATAAAATTATTCGTTCTGGCCATTAATTTGTTTAACAGATAATTATTGTGTTTATAAATTGACAAGACATTTCACATGTAATATTTTTTCACTTACATTTCCACTTCTTAATATAAGATAATCCTTCATAATATTAACAACAAATTTATGTAAAAAAATGATGGTCAGAATGATTAATTATAATTAAAAGATTAACTCACAAATATCATTTAAAATTTGAGAAGTGATGTAAGTAATGGTAAAGTTATTAATGCAATAGTAGTGCATCAGAAGAATCAGGTTGGACTGATAACGATGATAATGATCGTAATGTGGGATAGATTAATCCTAATTGCAAAAGAGGAAGCATTTTGCGGAAAATGGCTTCTGTGGTGACATTGTGTACAAGGACTAACGCTTTCATCAACTGGAAGTATAAGAGGTGGCATAAATTGGGGATCTGTCAAGTTTAGGTTCATGAGAAACAAAACACGAATACGAAATCTCCACGTATTTTAAATAAATCTGTCTAAATTTTCTGTAACATCAGCATCTCTGACAAAAGTGATTTTTAAACAACCAAGAATCTTGCTTAGATCTGAAAATATTTTTTCAGCATGGATTTTTATGTCATGCCTTTAAAGATGATTGAGTAAATGAATCAATGGTATTAAAATCAATGGTATCAATGGCGTTGGTATTAAAAGTAGTCAGTCACTATATCGTAGTTGTGATCGCGAGATGCCGAAACTTTCGAGGCAATAGATGTGCGATAGTGGAGCAGCAAAGGTGATGGTAAAGTTTGCTGAGTGTTGGTGAGGAACATTGCCTCTCTGTGAAAAGACAGTCAGCCTCCATCGCCACTGAATAGTGATAAGAAGTTTGACCGAGGGGGAAGGGAGCAGATACCCGTGACTGGGAAGCCAGGAACGAGAGAGAGCGAGTGGGATCGAGTGATAGAGAGTGAAAGAGACTAGAAAGCGGCGAGAAAGCGGTAGAAGATTAAGGCGCTGTCGTCGTAGAAGATGTGATCAAAAGGGGAAGAGAACGGGAGAACGTAAGACCGCGTGAGTGATCAAAATCAAGGCGATGGAAAGTGAGACAGGGTAGAGTGTGACGGGAGAATGGAAGAGGGGCTGAGGATAGGGAGTCGGGGCATGGAGAGGGGGAGAGGAGTCGAAGAGAGGGTCGTGGCGTGAGGCGGGACGGAGGTCGGTGAGAGGGATGGGGCAGGGTTGGAGGTGTTGGGACATGGTGGGAGAGGACGGAGCGTGGCGGGGCGGGGCGTGGCGGGATGGGGCG
>BOPP01000204.1:1069945-1088774 GCA_017312745.1 Gryllus bimaculatus
GGCCGGGGGGGGGACGAGCGCCGAGGGCGGCTGCGTTAGGCCTTCCGGCTCTGCGGCCAACGCTGCGGGAGGGAGCTTGGCGCTGCGGACACGGCCCGGTCCAGCCCCACGCCGCTCGAGCGCAGCAAAGGCCGCAGTGTGCACCTCCCCTCATTTGCACCTACCGCTCAGGCGGCGGCCGCATTGCGTTGCCAGTAACTAACCCCACATGATAGCTGAACTAATTTTATTAGTATGTTTACAAACCATTAATAGAACATTCAATTGATACTAGGAACCCTCCACATCTCCGCTTCAATCACTCCGCAAGAGTTTCAGATGATGAGTCACCACTCTGACGTCACGACAGAGCAGTGATCCATCGTGACGTCTCTAAACACAAAATAAAATTAAAATTTACTTTTAGGGTTCATTTTTTTATATTCACAGAAAATTGGTGTGATGAACTTAATTACCGGTTTAGAAAGACAAAATAGCAATAATGCACTGCAGACACAATTGCCTATGACATAGATGTATAAATTTTTATTCCATAAAAGAAGTATGCTAAGTCAACGTCTGAATTATACATAACTTTACTAAATAACAGTTTCTCCACTTAGTTTTATAACAACAAAATTATTTTTAGAGTATTTTGAGAGAGTATTATCTTTTACGCCACTCGTTCATAATTCGGCCGCCAGAGGTAGCTGCATGACCAAACACTCAGCAGTAGACCTTCCTGCTTTGTGGCCATGCAGCAGTAGATTTCCTCTTGCAATTTATGAGCCTATGAACTTTTCCGTTTTGTAGTTTTAGATATCAATATATTTTAAGACACTTTTTCATCGAGAGTTTAGGCTTCCGCGGCCGGAGTCAGTAACTACTTGGCTGTCCGGGAGACGCCACGTCCTAAGCACAGGTGCCAACGTTTTGACCACCATTCTGCTACCTTCCTCAAGGCAAAAGTGAATAAGCGCATTTCACCCAGCGAAAGGTCGCAAAATGGCGGCCGAAACGTTGGCGCTTCTCCCCAGTGCACCAAGTAGCTTCTTCCGCATCATGCTGCCACAAAGGGAGATTTGTCTACAAAAATGTGTTCGAAGACCATTGCACCCTATCTTGAACTGCAAGTCTTAAAGTGTATTATTTCCTTTACTGGAAATATTATTTAATAGAGATACATCACTTCGGAAATAAACTCTTAATTAATGCCAACATTGTCTCCATCACACGCATCATCTCAGCATTGTGAAGTGACTAATGGTGTTGTGATCACTTTCAACCCCTGGGTACTACGATTTCAAATTCCGGTCGATCTTTGTTGAAGACAAAGAGTGTTTGCGACAGGTTATTTCGAAATACCCTCGTTTCATAGCCTCTCATTCCAAGATCTTCATTCATTCAATTCATTATCATCATCAGCCATCAAATTTATTGCTCTCAGGCATTACTGAAATGCCTAAGGATTCTGGATCATTATAAAATTTCTTAATAGCAGTTATTATCGTTAAGACGTATGATACTATTTTCAGAGAGCTTTTGCCAGCTTCAGGGGAAGCCAATTTTCGGATACCCGCGCGTGGTACCCACAACAAGCTGCAGCTTCTTCTTCTTAGCTTCAAATACGATCACCAACTCTTGCACGCTAGTATACCCAGCTCGCCTTTAGTAAGTTCGAATTTTCATCCCCCACATTTCCCTACCAGTGCGTCGTCCTTCACCGTCCCCTAAACACGATGATTGGTTTTTAGTCATTCCGAACTCGTCAACTGATAAGGTTGTTAGTCCCGTAAGTGTAGTGCATGTTTTACTTTGAGATGGCGGAGATCTAGCTCCGCTGGGATGGCGAGATCCGGCGCCGACCTGCTGTCGGCCAGCGGGGATTTCCTCAACGAGTTATCTCCCACTAGTGGGGCACTTCCCGAGGCGGTACAAGTTCTGAGCTCTCTACTGGTCTCCCGGTATATGCGATAGTGTCGTGCATGCAAGTTTAAGTATGTGAGGACAGGAAAAGGAAGAGAAAGGAATGATCGCGCACTCTCCGTAGTCCTGCTCCGGCATTCGCCAGGTGTTCATCGGAGAAACCACGTAAAACTACCTATCAGAGCAGCCGGCCGCTAGAATTCTCCTCCAGACAGCAACTGAATTCACCCTAGCTAACAAGCTAATGAGGAAAATCCTGCCACCGCCATGACTCGAACCTGGGACCTCCCGGTCAAGTGACATCAGTTGATGCCTTGAGACACCTCTCCTGGTACCTCCATTGCATCTTCCTCTCCGATGTACTAACACCGTCTCCGACACAGTACGCAGGCTGACACCCGCACACCATCTCCCGACGCATCACCATCGTCACCGGTCGCGTCAGGTTGGCGCCCCTGCGCCGAGACTCAATGAGAGCGGCTGAAGCGAGAACGCCGCGGCGTTCGCAGGCTTCATTTGCACGTCGTTACACAGCGCTTTGTAAAACAAATTACTTCGTAACAAACTTCCGCGAGCGAGGCGCTGTCCGGGTCATAATCGTCGAGCAGCGCACCGAGGTAATCCGGTAACGCGCGATTAATATAAATATGCAGGGCGCCGGGGAAGAGCCCAGACGTGTCGAAGCCGGTACAAAAGAGACTCGTTTCCGGTCACGCTTCTAACTTTCAGCAATGTGGCGGCGCAAAGAGAAGCTCAAACATTATTACAGTTTAATTGTATAACTAATGACCCAGTGCATTCGACGCGGCATGGAATTAATATGCAATTTCCCCATCGCATATGCATTCAAATTAAATACGTATACCCCCCACGCAATATAGAAACTACAATGAACAAACATTCTATGACCGCATATTTGCCGCTTATCTATATTACCTTTACACCCGAAATAATTTTATCAAACAACGAAGTGTTACATTTACATTATATTATTTTCTGTGTGCAGTGAAACATTTTTCAACACACATCAACTGTACCATGGGTTAGAAATGGCTAAAATAGGCCGAAACTATGAAAGCATCAATGACTTGAAAAGTCTCTGAAAAGCATCTTCGTTTCATTAGGGTGTTATTTAATATCTAATAAGGGAAACGTGTTCTGTTTCTAATATTGTATATCTCTCCGTTCTTTCACCATTTACATTTTTGGTTCAGAAACTTCAATTGAAAACTGTATTCAATGCCAAAATAGAAAATTAGTTTACTGTTTCAATTTTCAACTTAAAAAAGTTTCCTATAAAGATGTATCAAGAATTTTTTTCATAACAGAATTAAAAATCTTATATTTCTGAAAAAGATATGTCTAAAATATGCCACATTTCACAGAAGTCAACAAAAATCAAGACATTGATGCAAAGACGTACACAGGAAATAAATGAAAGATATGTATTCTGATAGTTCGAATTCCCTCTTCATCGAAAACAAGCGCAATACTACTTGTATATGACTACTTGTACCTAAGATGGATTGACTCTAAAAAACTATAATAATAATAATTAATAATTAATAAGCTGTGGCGTTCTCGTACTCGCCGCGTTTAAAACACTAAACTTTGTAGTGTAAATCAGGCATTCAAGGCACAGTCAGATTTGAGTCGCCAATTGAAGCTAGTATATTACCTGTATCCACAAATCTTTTAGTCACATGATGATCCTTGTTTCACAAAATGAAATTGAACTAATTTTCTCTTGTAGCATCCGTTGATTTATCATCGTACTATTAACAGGTTTTAAAATGTGCAAAGATATAATGTATATTGAGGAAGTGGTTGTAGTTAGTAAAAAAATACAAAGATAATTAATTGAATGTTGTATCAAATATTCATTTTAGAACTGGTTCTTTATTTTTTTCACAGTTGGAAAAGTTCAGCAATATTCGCATAGTTGAAGCTATTTTGTAAAATTAAAATAGGAATATTTAGATCCTCCGGATAATTAATAACTGTAGTCTGTTTGCTCTTTGCGGAAAATTAAGATTATAATAATCCAATGTGACAGAAATTATATGAAAAATATTTATAGAAAGAATATATAAAAGCTCTGATACCAATCATTATGGGGGTGCGGGTATGCTGTCCAATAAACTTGACAGTATCTCATAAAGTATTTTTCATATATGTTGAATATTAAATGTATTTTACTTGCTATCGTATAGGTGATATTTCTAATATTAAGGAAAGGTGAGTTGAATGTTACTGAACAAAAGTTAAAGACTTATGTGACCGATAAACTGTTGTAAGTCAAGTCGTAATTAAGTATGCCTCCCAGTTTTCAGCCATTCCTCGAGCATGTTCAGTGAATTTCCCCCAGAAATTTGTAAATGGTCGACTCGTTATGCAGAGTTGCATAAATACCGTCATCGTTACCGAGCACATCTCGTAAAACCAGAAGCCGTCAAGTGCCGGGAAAATGTGAAAGTGTTCGCGAGTGCCCTTGCTTTTGTAACGAAGCGGTACGATTTTCCTCTCCCCCTCTCACACAGTCAACCGACTGGCACGTGAGAGGAAATGGGGGTCCATTTGGAAGCAAAGAAGCAAGTCGATTTCTCGCATTTCTACGAACAATTACCTCCGGAAAAAATCACAATTGTTTATCTTTTATAGACCCACTTTTTTTGGTGGCTTACATAAAAAATGAAATTTTCACGGTCTCATTTTTAATAAAATCTTCAAATACTTCGCGACGTTTCGACAATTTTGATATATTGTCGTGTATTTGAAGATTTAATTAAAAATGAGAATGTGAAAATTTTACTTCTTATATATAATATAACACAAAAAGGGGTCTATAAGAAAAAAAAACAATAATGCATAAAGTTGTCAATAAGAAATGTAAAAATTCACAATCATTGCTGCTGAATTGAGGCGCTCAGAATAATAATGGCAGATCCCAACCAAATTTCGTTTTGAAAAAAATGGGTTTTCGAAGGTGAAATTTGCGGTTTTTTTCATATTCCAATTCATTTGATAATTCAGAAAATGATAGATACGAGTTCATGGCCAGAAATTACCGTCAGACTTCTAACTGAAAATATGAGGTCGGTTGGGATCTACCGTTTTTATCCTGAGCACCTCACGTATGACTCAGAACCTAAAGCTAGCCTCTTATTTACACTATAGGGAATCTGTAATTCAAAGCTTTTTGAAACGTTGACAATGATATTCTTTCAACAAACGCTTCTTTAACTGCACTAACACGTGTAATAATAACTGAAAAGTGCATTACTTGTTTAAATACAATTCGGATTCTTCTATTCCTTTGACAACGCCAGTCATTGAAAGGAAGTACAAAACTCACTTGAATCATAATTAAATTTGTTATTATTAGTTGAAAATTTTAGGTATTTTTATTTTGTAACGATATGAACATACTATGAGAAGTAAGAACTTTTTATATGAAAGTTTTGTTTGACAAGCGTTTTATTATTTGTTATCTCCCTGCTCTTCACCTTCTTTTATATTCCCCCAATCTGCGCAGTTTTCCTCAACACATTGATTGTAAGTGTTAAAGCTACACCTTACGTTTGAGCATATCCGTAAGGGACATTTTGCTTTTTGAATCCCAGCAAGGAGTCAAACATTTTCTCCAAGTGTTAAACTACAGTGAATTAGTGACAGCCTAAAAAATCGAATTCACTACCTAACGACTAAGCGGTTTTCGTGGTTTTATTGATGACGTTCACATGTATGCTGGAAGCAGCGGTATCTAGAGATATCGAGATGTATAAAACGTATAGCCTATCTAACATTCAAGATGCAACATCTTAGATCGCACATACAAAAATCATAACATAAACATGTAATCTCCAAGTATGAAGGGTTAAGTCATGTCCTTAACACCACATTTCAGTTGATTTAAAGATTTATTACCTTATTTTGCTTTCCATTCCAACACCTACGCTATGAATAACCTGGGCTGCCGTTATAACAAGACCACGTTACCTCTTCGTGTTGTTACAGCAGCTTTTCACACATTCGCTCCAGCTCAAAACCAAGCACAACTTACCACCTGTTCCTTTCTCATCCTCTTCGCTCTCAACCTCCTAGCTCTCATTTCGCACCTCTTGCCCGTCATCTCGCATTAGCCCGCGCGTGTCCCGCTATCTCTTCCATTCTTCCTCTCTCTCCTTTCCTTTCCTTTCCCTCTACCCCCTCTCTCTCTCCCCTTCTGCCTCTTAAGAGCCGGGGCATATTCGGAGTGCTATGACGGATACCTAGGGGAGCGAGATATCTTAACCTTTCCTATAATTGAAACCTGAATAATGGATGCGCGCCGCTCTCCATGTTCAACTCAGCGAATGGAATGACGCCAACCGGGTTAAGTCCTTCTATCCTCGTTTATAATTTATAAAGCACGCGTTCCTGCAACCTGCCTTGCCGCCGCCTCCGCCTCCTCCCCTCCCCTCAGACCCGGCGGGAGGGGGTGGGGTGGGGGGCAAGAAGACGCCTTCCTTTCGGCGCAGAACCTCGCGACTGCAAGAACGTCTACTTTCACGGCTCGTCAAGCATCTGTAAACGTCTATGAAGAGGGGCCCGAAGAGCGCTTGTGCCCGCCGCCCACTGCATGACAGCCAGGGGGACCGCGCCAGCCAGCGACCGCCCGGCCAGCGCCCCCTGTTTAGGATGTGCAGAAACTGTTGCCGAACAAACTCGCATTTGAATAATTGCCGCTTTTATAGGCCGAAAAATTACCCGGACAGCCACGCCGCGAATTGCGAGAGATGAGCGAGGAGCAGGAGAAGGCCCCGACGCAGGGAACCTGCGAGGGCGCTGGCGGGGCGCGAGAGAAATTTGGCGTTGACGGTCGGGAGCGTGACCTCTCGGGCGCGCACAGTGGGTGATCTCTAGAGAAATCACCACGCACGTTAACAATAATCCGATTTCACTTAGTTGAGTTACATCAAGCACGAGCTGGATGGAGAAGGGGACATTGTCATCAATCGGAGCTCCAATACCAAAAACTAAGTTGCCCATTGGATGAACATTGTTCCACCCTGTGCCATTCAGCTTTTGACCGTTCAGGTGCCACTGTATTTAAATCGCGAGTATTAATGTATTAGGGTTTAACGATCGTTTCCTCATCTGTGCCACCATTTTTTGAGTTAAAAAATAGTTATTGTAAATGTTTAATAATGGCAAAAGTTATATTTCATTGTGCGTGAGATGAAGGTACCGTCTCGGCGTAATCCTACGAGCAAAAAAGCGGAAAAAAGCGGAAATCACTTTTATCACCGAGTGGCACACACTTATTTTTATAATCCCTTTCCTGGACTTTTTTATTTTAATTTCAATTCAATTTCATAAATCATTTTAATGACACATTAATGTTACTAGTAGCAGAGGATCCCCAACGAAAAAAAAATAATTCGCTTTTCTTCTGTGCATTCAACAGATATATCTGAACAATTAATGCATCGTTCCACGTTTAGCACTACTGCTAAAATAATATTTTGACATGCTACGCAGGCTAAGGAAAAATGATTTTACTAGTGGCACTATAAAACAATATTTATGCACTGCAGTTTCATAATAAAAAGAAATGTTGAACTTGATACAGTTGTTTGACTCATCCACTCTTACGAATACAACGTTTTATGGAAATATGTAAATGGAAAATACATTTAAAATTTGCTTTATTGTTAAGTTAGGTTAATGAACATCAATCTTATGAATGAAGTAATAACAAATCATATGTCATAAACGCAGTATAGTAATTCACTGCCCACCACTACTGTAAGGACCTTTAAACTCTCCAAAGCGCATTTATTCCCACTGTCTAGAGTGACTCACCTAAAAAATAGTGCAAATCGAATTGTCTTGTCGAGAGCAATCAAACGAGTTATTTATTGCCACTGTAAATGCCTTAAAATCCCTCAAAAAGTTTGTGGTTTAAGATATTATTTGATTAAAATATTATTCTTCGTCATTTTTGAAAAATGTTCTGGAATGATTCAAAAAAGGTCAGTTGTTTCATCACTAGGTCAGTCCTTGTCGAATGACCTCTCTCTTATGCCTCCCTTGTGGAGAATCGCAAGAGTTCAAGCTGTACGTAACGATTTGACGAAGTCATATCGACACGCACATTACTATATATCATGAATTTATATGGACTATTATAGCACAACAACTCTAAAAGAGCAGTAAAGATCACAGGAGGCTCAGAGTTAAGACTTGATCTCAATACTGCCTGGGCAAAATGCTCATTCCCTTCAAAGTACGCGACTACGAAAGCTGATTTGCTCCCCGATTGGTGTAAAAATGGGTAGTAGAAGCTTTCTAAATACCATCTCTAACTGTCCTTGCAACTATCATCTTTCTCAAAGTTCAAAGGGATTACAATATGGTCGTATCACTGCATGTGACTCTATCTGTCCTACTGGGAAGTTCTGTTGGGTTCATAAAAGAGATGAAAGAGTGCAAATTTGATGGTCTGTGTCCGTGTTTTTGACAACATCGCCAACAAAGAACATCCTAGGGAACTGCACACTATACACAATATTCCGAAATTCTTCATTATGAGACAGGCGAGGCACAAACACACATTTCTCTATGAAGGCGATTCTCAGCGGGAGTTTCAGCTGCGCACTGTAAACAAGTATTTGTCTGCATTTAACTCCCGTGGGAAGCGACGAGTCTGGACCGACACGACCTCCCCAATTTCGGGCCGACAGTTGTGGCAGAGACACGGCTCTTCAGCGAGAGATGTTGGGCCTGAAGGGGACTGGAACCTCCTCTTCCACTAGCTTTTGCGCATGCGCAGTCGTTTGTTGCGCGAAAGTAACAATACGTTCTGCCAAATTGCAAGAAAAACTGAGAGCCAACGTGGAGGTATATCGAAGCGGTTCAGTTTGAAGGGTAGCAGTTTCTAATTCTGGCCGGAGTTTGTATGTTTGTGCCTTGTCGTTCGGGTATGTTGTTCCTAAAATACATTTTTTATCACATCCAACAATACTGGAACTTTGTTAATGTAGACTGTGATTCAAAATGTACCTTATTGCGCTGTACATTGACCGAATTTGTGAGAAAAGAACTAACAAACATATGCATACGACTTTGATTCTAAACATTTTAATAATTTTTGGCATACAGGAATAGAAACGAAGTCCATTATCACCGAGGTTGTTTATTTTAAAAAAAACTTTAATTATTTTCAATTAATTTGTATCTATTATCTACCAGAATAGGACGGAAAAGTGTAGCGTAAAGACATTTAAGTGTCGTCGGCTGGAGGCGGGACCTACGACGAACTGTCGACAATTCCCACGCATGCGAAAAAGACACTTCTTACCTAGGGACAATTTTAACTAAAAAATAAACACTTCTTCCTATATCTTAAAACTTGGTAGTACCGATAAATAATGCTAACAGAAACATCAATCTTCTCTAAAATAGTCTACGGGAACAGAATTAATTTTCTCCAAAATGAGCGTAAAACAATTGTGGCGATAGCTGCCTTCAAACCAGGAGACAAACATGTGTTGATAGTGTTGGTGAATGTGCACGGAGGCCTGTAGGTACAAGAATAAACCCTCAACTGCAATAAACTTTCAAGCCGGTAAACGGAATCAAACGGGCTTGAAGTATTCAGATATTTAGCATAGAATTGGGCAAATTGGTTTCTTTAATATACTATTGAGTAACCCTGTGGAAAATTAGGGATTAAAATATAATAAATTACAGAAGAACATATCATAAAAATGGGCGAACGGGGCAGATAGTTTCTCGCAAACATGAATAAAAGCTTACAAGTGCAAAAGGAATGGGACTTATCTTTACAACGATGTCTCACGTCATATCAAAGAGAGCTAATATTACAAATGGCTAACGGGATCTTCCTCAACCAGTTATCTCTCACCAGCGGGGTACTGCCCCATATGGGACAAGTTCTAAGCTTCCAATTGGTTTCACGACATGTATGTTGTAAGCAAGTGTAAGTGTGTATAACGAGCGACGATTGACAAAGAAAATGAAGGAAAGATCGCGCGCGGCCCGTGGTCCGTTTGGTAAGGTACTGCTCCGGCATTCGTCTGGCATTGATCGGAGAAACCATGGAAAACTACCGATCAGTGCAGTCGACCACTAGAATTCTCCTCCAGACAGCGGCTGTATTTGTCCTAGCTACGTAGCTAGTGACGATTATCCTGCCACAGACTGAACTTGAGCCTAGAACCTGCCGGTCAGAGGTCGAGCAGTGACCTCAGTTGATGCCCTGAGCCACTTCTCCTAGTATTATTATCCGGAGGGGAATTCACTGACTGACTGGTTATAAAAATACTATTTTTTATTTGACAAGTTTTGTATTTCTATGTGCGGCAGTTGCTATGATTATATTAGCACTGTGGTTATTAGTACTACTAGTAGTGTAGTGCCTAATATATTTCTGCAGTTGGCGGGGTTTCTCCCGTGTTAGAATCTGTCTCCGACCGACAGGTCAGCTCTCGGGGTATCCCCTTCAAGGTATCTCCGGCCTTGGGATAGCATCAACCAGTGGGGGGGAGGCGACGGCGCGTGGGAAGGACATAGAGCGCGTACGCGACAGCCGCGCATCGCCGCGCGCGTAAACAAAGATTAATGAAGTTATTTGGCTCGTAGCCCTGCTGGAGTAGAGTACATGAGTTACGACTTAGAACATTATTCCAAGACCGTACAACCGTTTCACAAGGTTTGTTTTACGTGTTAACTTAAATGTCCGCACAAAGCTAAAAATATTCTGATATTCTTAAACAGACACATTAACGCTATTTTTTCAATCATTTATTTTGTTTGACATTTAGACCCTTTTCGTGGTCTTTTTTAAAAATCGAGTCTTGGGCCCAGAATTATAAAAATTCTTTGTTAAATGTTTTTGATGGCATTGTGTAGCATTGCATATAAAAAATCATTAGAAAATTAACCATCAAACAAAATAAATTGTGTAAAATATAGTGTTAATTTGTCTGTGTTAAAAAAAGTCAGAATGTTTTAAAAATAATAACGAGACACACGCAGCAATAAATACCTTACATGTTCATTCAGTTTACCTATCAAAAGGAAACGTGGAGATCTTCTGTCTTTGATAATTTAAGTGACAACCTCCTTACAAACAGCAAACACTATTTATAATTCGGTTAGAGATGAGTCTCCAATACTGACGTTTAGTTCGCAATAGTGTCGGGACCTTGGGGTGGCATAATATGCAGTGTCTACACAGATGAATATGCCCTACATTTTGCACATAAGTACTTTAAATACATTTCACACATAAAAAATAAATTAATCAATGTTTGAGTATTTTACATCAGGAAGTATAAAATGAACCATCATTCATTATTGTGGTACGTGTTTCCCTCACTCGTTTTGTAAGTTCACGCGAGTAGTATCGTTTCTTCTCTTCCTGCACTGCCTCGTGCTGGGCCCAGAATCAGCGCAAAAGAGTAGCCCACTGCAGCCACCATCACGCATTTGCGATCTTCTTAGATAAGATGATACTGTCTGCCCGCAAAGAGGACTTCTATTTTCAGCCACACAAGCAACAAGGCGCTTATCCAAATGCAAAGTGGAAAAATGATTGCCATATTTTGTCTTGTATCTTAAAGGTGATTCTACAAAAATAGGTAACAAATAGCTTGAGTGTTAGAAACTAGTAGTTAAGATCTAGCGAAACTCAATACTGAGCAGGTTTAAATTTGCAATGGTACCTTTCCAGTAGAAATTCGAGTTCTTTTTATGCAAACGGGATTATTTTTTGTTCTGCAATAATGGCATCATTTCCAAAATGATTTCAATAGATCTGAAAATTCACACGCCATCTGTTTAGGGACCTGTGGTTCCTATTCATTACTTTGATCGATTTTCTTGAAAAGAAAATCACTGATTTTATGGTTTTTACGATAATAGCACAACAAAATCCTTGTAAGGTTTAAATGTCACTCGTATGCCTACATACTCATATCTAAAGACAATGTAAAGTGTCTTTTTATTTCTCATCTAATTTCATTGTAAAAAATGCTAGGATTGCTGAAGCTTTTAATTATTTAAAGGTGATAAACTGTGAGAAAAAATTGAAATCTTTACTTGGAAAAGTATCAGAGAACGTATATATCACGAAGAATATCTGAGAGAATTTAACTGAGGCTCCGAATTTGACCATCAATCTTCCCACCTCTGACGCACAAATTAGGGACTCAAAGAGCCCTTTCGTACCGCATCTGCATTACTACTTACGCCAATTAGAATAATAAGGTATGATGTACGACCAATTTCAAATTTGTGGGGCGTTGTGAAAGGGCTTTTATGGTTTCCGAAAATCATTATCAAGAAATAAGACTAATTAACCGGAAGAGATATTTGACACTACAGTTCTCCACAGAATGCCAACCAAAGGAATCAGGAATATACTACGAAGATTTTTATTGGCTCTCTTCCTTATTATTTCAATGTACCAACATTATATTTCCTTGCGCACAGTACAAGTTAAAAAAAGTGTTGTTATATGATTACGAAAGTACATTATAATTATCGTCAGAAGATACGCGTTATGCAACAGCGGAGATTCACGTATATCCTACATAGAACGTTTCATAAATTTTAGGTCGCATTTAACCAGGTTGTTTCAATAATTTTGGACATTTCTGCTGTAATTCTTATAGAATTTGTTAGAGCATAAATATAAAATAAAATACAAAGGATAAATTTAATTAATATTAACTGTTATTCAGATGGATTTTATTCTGTTTCAAATTAATTAAACATATCTTGACAATAAGTTTCTACTATTAGAAAACAATAGTTTCTAATAGAACGATCTCAACTTTGATTATAAAGAAAGGTTTTTTGAGGGTTTGTCCGAGTGTTTTGTACGATCTGATGTGTTCCTTAATTCGATAGGTTTGTCAAAATTTATAAATGTCAACAATGCGGCGATTATTTTGGAAAAGAGAGATTTTATTGAAATATGGTCATACTTTCAAAAACTACCATGGGAGATAGACACGTTCCAATTATCAACCGGAATCTTCAAAGGACAACTGATTCACTCCCTAGCAAATGGGAATAACGTATTGTAAAATAAGTGAACCTCGGTAACGATTTTAGTGTGAGTTATTAATATTGCAAAATGAAATGAGAAATCAAAAATCAGATGAATTCAAATATAGTCTCAATCAGTAAATTGGAATAATCCTTAAACAATCCCGTATATCCTCTGAGGAATATTTGACATAATTCTACTAAATTGTGTGCATGCGAGAATCAACGTTTTTTGAAAACTTATTTCTGTTTAAATTTCAACCGCTCTACTTTGGAAACTTGCTACACACTTGACATCTTTCAGTTGTATAATGTTGCATTAATTTGTGGAATAAAAGCAGGAAGGGAAATCCATTTTCGAAAGCGTTGTATTTTCAGAATTGGAATCACACAACACGTGTTTTATTCTATATGAACACAGGTCAGCAAATTAATTTGTGCCAAAATGAGAGATTAATTGTCAATCGTTTCAATAAATTCCTAGAAGTGTCAAACATCAGATTAACGATTTACTCCAATACTGGGAGGGTCACATTTTTACATAATTAGATGGAATTTGCCAGAGATCAATTTGATAATTACGCACTATACATAATCACATAAGTTTAATTAATAAATTGAGCCAAGTCAAGTGAAGTGCGGGCATAGTAATCGGTACACTCAAATTCACAATACAATACAATATCTTTGTATTAAGTTTAAAGACCATAGAGTTTCGGGATGAAGAATTTACTACGATAATGCTGTGGCAAAACATTATAGAATTCATAGCTTAATTGTTCCTAAAAAACAGTGTATAGATAACAGAAAATATTATGCACTAAAACATGCATATCACAAAAATTCTTTAACCTCAATATTTGATATATGAAGGTATTCATCATCACAGTATTTTTCTATAACTAGTTTTCAAATCGCACAGTAATTGAAAAAAACAGCAGCCTTTGGATTTTGAGACGTGTCAGTAATTTTCTTAGATACCCAGGAATTTAAAAAAAAAAATAAGAAAACAATGAAATAATTTCGATTTATACACAAAAAAATATTTGCTGTTTTTCTGACAATTCGTATAAAGTGCTAATCGATTGTTTTCACATATTCCCTCCATCATTGCTTGCGTCACAGCAGACGTAATGCTAGAGGAGATTGCAAGAAAGAGGTCTCTCACTTTTTAAAGTTTTTCTATTCACGTCTTATGTTATGGAACATCATTTTTTTTCAAATTCTTGATACCTATGGAATTAATGTTGTTGCTGTTATCATAAATACTGTTTTTGTTACAAAAATTTTGATTTTCGGCTTTGTTATTTGAGAGTATTTTCTGAGTAATTTTAACTACTAACAGGGCTTGGATTCTGATAACCTAAAATCTTTTAAAATTACCTATAAAATGTTTTTGATTAAGATAATAATTACCTATAAAATGACTCAAAACAAGGGGAAAATTACCTTTTTTAAATTGCTTTAAAATGTTTACTTATTTCATGAATTTTAATATTAAAAAATTCATGTACATGAAATTATGATTAATATAAAGTCTTTTTTTCAGGAGGAACTTTAATCCTTAGCTCCAAATTTCAACCGTGTGTTGAACGGTCCAAGAATGACCGAAGTTTCGGGTAATTTAGACTTCGAAATACACTAAAAGGAAACAAAATGCGTAAACATGACACAAATGACGCCCAGGTCCAAAATATTTTTATTCCAAAGATGTTATATTATATTACATACGCTGTTTATTGAACATCGACCGATGTACAATACCGCCTCCTACTATATGTGAGTCACAGTTTATGTTTGGTCACTAGGGAGGAGTGGTAAAAAAAAGACAGAACAAGCCATAAACGTCTTGAGATACACCGCCCTGATAGAGGCATTTTATTAGGGGCATATGCATAGTTAAACATTAAAGGTTTTAATTTAACAAGTGGAAAAGTCAAATCAAACTCCTGACACCTAAAAAAGAGTACTGAAAAGGTTTCCCTTCCAAAATTGGAATTTTCTATTTTAAATAATAAGCTTTAAGAGTTAATGCTGTGACTTCCACGAATCGAAAATAAGATTACACCTACATTTTAATGATAATGTGTGTTTCACTATAATGTCTAATTTATATTAACGTTAGTGTCACGTCCATTTCCCACTTGTGCAGAATTGGATACAGAGAGTGCTTTCTGGAAACATACACGTGGTGCATAAAGAACATTTCCTAATAATGCATTGCCGCAACAATTCAACGTCAGGACAGCGAGAACGTGACGAATAAAGAGTTGTATTCCTGGCGTTTACATTTCCATCCGTAGATTTTATGTCTATTTAATCGCGCGAAAGACTATTAAAATTCACCAAATCGCGTTTACAATTTTAAAGCGCTTCAAGGGAGTCCTTTCATTTTATTGATGCATTGTATTGATTCTATCAAACGGCCTCTATTCGTGAGTATGATAATATTCGATTTTACATCCTGTTTTCTAGTTTAATTTATTGCATGATATCCGGTTTTAATCAACCTTCATGCATTTTGAAGAGGTAGAATGTTGAAAAACAGTCGCGTTTCAAACGAAACTTCTTCCTTATCGGCGAACAAACGAAATGTGCTCCGAATAAAATGATGAGTTCAAAACTCAAACCGAAAATAGAAATTACTGAAGTAAACACCACGATGTTGATAGTGGTTATTATTTAAAGTATGGTCAGACTTTGGAAACAGAAGGGTTAAACGAATGTTTAGATGTATATAGATGGTGTGGATGTCTATGAGGGTAATGGCTGTTTTCAGATGATACGGATGCAAATTATAAATTACGAGAACGAATTACGAGTTTTGAAGACAAGTCTCATTGTGATGTTAAGAATGCTGTGATTTTAACATTAGAAGAGTTGTAGAAACAATTTTTTTAATTGTCCCATTACTTCCCACTCAGATTTTGAACAAATTTATCTCGTGAAGGTTGCGACACCCAGATACAGCAGAAATAAAAATTTTCATCATAAAAAATCATACGTTTGAACATCTCTAAAACAATATTACTTTAACAATTTTCAATATATCAGAATTATGGTAATTTCTTAATTAACATTTAGCATCAGCTAAAATAATTTTGTTGAAAAAAGTTGTAAATTCGATGTTAAAACTTTCAGTGTTTGCAAGTGTAATTACAAGAATTAAAAGAGTAAAAATAATAAAGATTTATATTTCTGTTATAATGAGAAGAAGGCAGACGAATTGTCAACTAGATGAAATTTAATCAAATTATGCCACTCTTTAAAATCCACTTCTGCAATCACAAAAAACCATAGTCTCTACGTCATTGTAGATAGTATTCCGGATCGACCACTATATGGGAATTTTTTTTCCAGTTATGTCACATATATATCACATTCCTTGACATTAGCTTGGTTACCCGGCTTAATCTTCTTTCCATTCTCTGTACCTTAATTTCTTCCATATCCTTTTATTAAGTCCTTTTACACACTTTTCTCTTTCCTAATAAAAGTTTGCCCTCCTGTAGCATGGCCATCACAACATTTCCTTTTTAACTTGTTTTTCCACACTTTTTATTATTTTTTACGTTCTTCCGATTCTTCGAAATATTATAAAAACATATTGCACCCAAAGACAATTCCTTCCGATTCCTCCTTAGACGTTTGTGGGTATCGTTCTTTCTTTCTATTTCTCTTTCTTCATCTTTCTATCTATCTTTCTCTTTCTTTCTGATTTTTTTCTTTCTTTTTCTTTCATTCCCAATCGTTATTTACATTCATTGCACCCAAAAATCTCTTCATAAAATCATTATTTCTAATCTTCTCCGGTCTATTCAGCAACCTATTCATCCTCTTTCGCCCTTTCCACGACGTATTCTCTCTGTGGAAACGCTCTCCCCTAATTTTCCTTTCTTCTTTCACCCCTGCCCTCGCACTGGCTCGCCCAACGCACGCCGCTGCCGACTGCAGCCGTAAACAAGCCGTCGGCCGAATGGCAGCCTCTAATTCCTCGCAGCCTCTCCTCGATGAGAGCCGCGGCGCTTCCCGCATCCCTCCCTCCCTGCAGCACCACATCTGCCCCGCTACGCTCTCTTCGCCGGTGAGCCACGCCAAGCTCCGCCGTTGCATCCCACCCACACACCGCTGCGCTAAGCGCACTGCCACGACAAACCCCGTCAATTCACGACTCCAGTACTAAATTTCACTTCCCTCCGCTCCACTCCGTACAACTCCGCTCCACTCCACTCCCACTCCACTCCATACAACTCCGCTCCACACCATTCCCCACCACGGTAAGAGTCTTTCCTCCACTTGCTGTCATTTCACGACCACTTCTTTACGTCCATTGCGATAATTCAGTGGCCCCTCCCTCAGATACCACCTTCCCTGATATTACAAGCTCTACATTCGCGGGTCAAATGACATAAGCAATTGATGTGCACGAAAACAATACTCCAGTCTACCTTTTCCCACTCCAGTCTACTCAACTTCTCAAGTCACTCGCCTGTACTCTACATTACTCCTCGCCACGTCACTCACCTGCACTCAACATTACTTATGGCCACGTCACTCGCTTGTATTCTACAGTCATAGTACTCACAGTCACACTATGTCACACCACATCACTCAACATTCCATGGCGCCAACCCCAAGTAGCTAGACCAGCATCGCCACTCCACGCCACTCCACTCCACGCCACTCCACTCCACGCTCCGCGCCATCCGGCCACTTCGCGCCCACTCCGCGCCATCGCGCCACTCCGCGCCACCTCGCGCGGCGCCACTCCGCGCCACTTCCGCGCAAGCTGCCGCGCCACTCGCGCCCGCCACTCCGGCGCACTCCGCGCACACTCCGCGCCACTCGCCGCGCACTCCGGCGCCACTCCGGGCGGCGCACTCTCCGCGCCCTTCCGCGCCAACTCCGCCGCCACTCGCGCCAGACTTCCCGCGCCACTTCCGCGCCTCCTGCGCCCGCTCGCCGCACTCGCGCCCCCGCGCCACTCCGCGCCACTCGCGCGCCACTCCGCGCCACTCCGCGCCATGCCGCGCCCACTCCGCGCCAACTCCGCGCCACTCCGCGCCATCGCGCCACTCGCGCCACTCCGCGCCACTCCCGCGCCACTGCAGCCGCGCCCACTCCGCGCCATTCGCGCCACTGCCGGCGCCACTCCGCGGCACTTCTCCGCGCGCACTCCGCGCCACTCCGCGCCACTGCCGCGCCACTCCGCGCCACTCGCGCCACTCGGCGGCCACTGCCGCGCCACTCCGCGCCACTCCGCGCCACTCCGCGCCCACTGGTCCGCGCCTAACTCCGCGCACTCCGCCCACTCGCCGCGCCAGCTCTCCGCGCCAATCGCGCCACTGTCCGCGCCACTCGCGCCACTCGCGCCACTTCCGCGCCACTCCGCGCACTCGGCTCGGCCACTCCGCGCCCACTCGCCCACTCCGCGCGCACTCCCGCGCCGCTTACTCCGCGCATCCGTTCGCCACTGCCGCGCCCTGCCGCGCCATCCGCGCCACTCCGCGCGCACTCCGCGCCACTCCGCGCCACTCCGCGCCAGGCCCGCGCCACTCCGGCGGCCACTCCGCGCCACTTTCCGCGCCATGCCGCGCCACTTACCGCGCCACTACCGCGCCACTCCGCGCCACTTCTCGGCCAACTCCGCGCCACTTCCGCGCCACTCCGCGCCACTGTTGTTTCCGCGCCACTCCGCGCCTACTCCGCGCCACTCCGCGCCACTCCGCGCCACTGCCGGGCGCCAACTCCGCCGCCACTCCGCGCCACTCTCCGCGCGACTTCCGCGCCACTGGCCGCGCCACTCGCGCGCCACTTCCGCGCCACGTCATTTCCCGCGGCGCACTCCGCGCCACTCCGC
>BOPP01000204.1:1089479-1110896 GCA_017312745.1 Gryllus bimaculatus
GGGGGGGGGAGGCGGGGCCCGTCCGAAAAGCCAATCCTGCGAATTGCAGCTAATCAACGTGGGATTGGAGATATTGTTCCTTAATGCGTGCGCGCGCCGCACGCCGCGCTGCCTGCGCGCCCGCTTAGGCCGTCCGTAGGCGCAGGGCGTTCATTATCGAAATCGAGGCTTTTTCCGTTTGCGGAGGGTCCAGCGACGCACCGCCGTCCGTTGATGCTTCAGTTCATCCAACTGCAGTGCCTCTGACCGAGAGGTTCTAGGGTTCGAGCCCCGATTGTGGCTGGATTTTGTATTCTCTAAATAACTTGGTCGAGTTCAGCCGCTGTCTGGAGAAGAATTCTAGCGAGCGGCTGCTCGGATCGGTAGCTTTCCGTTGTTTGTCCGATCGTCATCAGAGGAATGCCGGAACAAAACAAACGGGCTACAATCCGCTCCGCGGTCTTTCCTTCATTCCCCTTACTTTCACTTACATTTACTTGCCCTATACAATCACACATGTACAGAGGTTCGAGCTTGTCCTGGCTGGAGAAGTGCCCCGCTGGTGGGAGATAGCTATTTGCGTGAAATCCCGCTACCGGAAGTGTATGTCAGCACCGGATCTCGCCATCCAGCTGGGAATATTACTGCCGCCTTGTGCGATGAAACGAACTACACTTCCGGAGCTTGTAACCTTGATGCGCCAGGAATTTCTAATCAAGTGAGCGATGTCCGCGGGGCAAAAAAGGCATCTCGCAGCTCCACGGAATTTGCTTAAAGAGGAAGACTTTTTTCCTGCAAACAATCTGTCTTTCTGGTGTCCATCGTGGATGTAACACGCGAGTAATACACAAATCAATCGATCTATCTTTTTGATTCAGTATTAAACAGATTAATTACGCATTACAGCCACAAACCGTTATTGAAATATTTTGGCCATATATTTACGATATTCTTTTGTATGTAAAAAGTTAAATCACGGCCAATTCACCGCTAATACAATATAATATCAAAAAAATGAATATATCTTTGAGAATACTTACATCTTAGTACGTCGATGTAAAAATTATTTTGCCTGGACATACCTTTAATGCGTGTCTCCGTATTTCACTTCGATTTTCTAGAATTAGGTCAACATGAATAAATTAACTGACTTTCGTGATATATTGTTTTATTCCCTATTTCCATTACGGCGGTATCGATAAAACGAAAATAACTAACAGTTTTTTTTTCATTTCTGGGATAATTGAGCTCCAGTTTTGGGGTTGAATTAATTTCTGGAAACATTTTTTCTTGTTCAACTTTACATCTATACGTGTCATGTTTGTACTTCTTTTCATTTTCCCTAACACTTTTGTGTCCTTTATACGCATCTACACTTAAGTTAATAGGGTTTTTCCACTTTAGCTTCTTGACGTTTTATATAATAAAAGCATTCGTGTAATTATGGATTAAGCAACTCGCTACAAACTTCGTATTTCTCTCATTGTGTTCACACAGCATTGCAAAATAACATAAGAAGGAAGGCTCATTATATATGGAGACGTAGAATGTGTGAACAGAAGTGGATTGATAATAATCTTAGTTCTTTTTAAGTAAATGTCGAAATCTCTAGTTCCTTCTTATCTTCACAACATACCTTTACTTCTCTTCAACTTTCAAAATCATGCTATTTTCATTTAATGAAGCTTCAAAATCTTTACATTAGATCCAAAGAAACAAAATTTACAAGTTTGCCATCTTAAAAGTTAACACAGCGCTGCTTGGAAATTTGCTGCAAAAAGAAATAACAAGCCGCAGTTTTGCAATAATTGAAAACTGAGACCAATTATTTCCATGTAACTTTTAGAAAAAGTTTTCTATTTACTAGAAAACAACTCAAATACATGCTGGTAATATTTTTCAGATTCCTTTACTCAGAACGAAATACAAAATCGTGCTTCATTTGTATTACTGTCTAGATTTTTTTTTAATTCTTAGAGATAATTTTTTATGATTTGACTAAAATAATATGTATGGAATTGGTACTTTCAGACAAAACTAATACACGTAGAAGATTAATACACAGATTTAAACTTAGTATATGGAATAAGAAATGCAAAATGTGGAGGAATAAGGTTCAAACAAAATATAATTTTTATATTTAAACATGATTTTAAAGAGGAATAAGAATATAGATCGCTCATTAGGACTGAAGGTTTTCGTAAGAATCATATCTCCCTGAAACATTCAGTGATCACGCTGGAATTTAATGATAATTTTATAATATATATCGAAACATTGTTAACTTCATATATTATGACCTCTTCATTGAAACGTTTACCGATACTCCAAAACTTCACGCAATTATTGGGTAGTTAAGACGGCAATTTATTAAGTTGCTGTGAAAAATGTTAATGTTACAGGCTTATGGTGCGTAGGCAAGGTTACCTCTCACTCTGTGGGTAGCGAGGTTGGCGATGTAGGCGCTACTAAGGGTGTGGTGGCAGGAGGGGTGGGGAGGGAAGGCGAAGGGGTGGCGGGCGGGCGCCGCGCCACCTGGTGCTGTCGGGTGTACCCGCATGGCGCTGAAATATGCAGACGGTGTCGGCAGATATACAGACGCCCACGGCCAGCCGGCATGTTCAACCGCACACCTGGGGAACTCAACCCCACCGCAATACGTAAGCGGCTGGCGCGGCCCGCAAAGTGGGTCGGCGCCCCGGGCCGCAACGCCTTCGGCCTGGCCGCTGGCGCCGCTTCCACTGTTCTCTCGGTCTCCCACCACTCGTGCTTCGGTCCGAGCGCGCTTCGGCCTCCACCGCCGCTAGGATAGTATCCCACTCTCGTCGATCCTGCGCGATCTTGGCCCTCCGCCACCTCTAGAAGGGTGATCATTCCGCTGTCTCTGCCCATATCAGCCGCCCCGCCCAACTGGGCGCTCTCGGCCCTCCTACGCCTCTCGCCCTCCCCCTGCTCGGCCCTCCTCACTCTCTCGGGTCGTCAGGGCCCATCGGGCTCTCCGGTGCCCTTCCTCACCGCTCTCGGCCCTCCTCACCCTCTCGGTGCCCCTCACCCTCTTCGGCCTCCCCACCTGCTCGCTCCCCCTGGCCCTCCCAGCCCTCGTCGGCCCTCCCGCCCCCACCCTCGGTTCTTCCACCCTCTCGGTTCTCCCGCCTCAACTTCCGTGTTGGACCTCACCCCCGTCATGTCCTGAACGTCTCGTCACTTGCCTCTCTTTCTGGTCTCGGCGCATTGTATGCGAGCTCCTGACAGCACATCTTTATTCCGTAATCCTCCTCCAATCCTATAAACCCCCAAAACGCTTTCCCCATTCTCGCCCTTGCAGTTATTCAACATTTGGCAATCTTCCTTTAACATGCCATCACTATTTTCCAACGACTCATCCCGCTTCACACTTCACCCACCACCACGCTATGAGTCCTTGTCACCTGCGCTACACCTCATTCCAATAGTAATGATCTATAGCCCCTCCCGAGTCAATCCAGAGTTCACTCTCCATTTTCAAATTTTAACGAACTCACATCACATCCGCCAGATGATCATTTGCCACAATTATTTTGCAATACTATCTACATCAGACGGCCCTTCAGATCCTTTCCCGATCGCTTACCAAATGTTCCTCTCAGTTGGTGACCGCTGTCTCCATCGCTCGAAGAGCTGCAGTCGATCGAAATCGCATACGGCAACCCCATTTCAATTACGAACACTATGGATTCTATGTATATGCTAATTATATTGTTTTACACTGGTTATGATATTTGGACAGACATTTCTAATACTGCGATATATATGTGCTAAGATTTTATTTAATGTAAACTAGTGTTACTACAGAAAGATTGTCATATTTGAAACAATCGTTAAATATTATAATACTATTGGAATTCATGATATAATGTTGAACATTTTTACGAGATAAACTTTTTATAACAACCAACGATTTGCTTTATTTGGGGATCACCATATTCACAAAAGGGAGCCATAAAAAGTTCATTTTCATGAAAACTAGACTAGATGTTTTAACATTGCATGTCATTCTCTATATTAATAATACAAGACATTGAAAATGAAATTATGACCAATTTCAAAAATGTCGAGAACAATGAAAATCAAGGTGAACAATGACACTCATTGGACATATTTAAATTAAGAAATAACGAAAAATAACGAAACATATGGAAATTAATTAAGAACATACAATGAGTGTATTGACAACGAAATTACGAAGTTTTTGGATTGTTTTTCATGCCAGAACACTTTAGTAGTAAAATTAATAAATCAAAAGAATATGCTACTAATATTTTAAAATTGCGTTTTAAAGGCGGCATTGCTGCAAGGTCCGACAAAATATACGCACATAGTAAATTCTGTAAGAACGGAGAATAACGTGCAAACGGTTAACTATTCAGGAAGATGTGTCTCTTATTTGATGTACCACGCTATCACGCATTTTACGTATTATGTTTTCACTGACAATTTATAACTCTAAACGTCACTTTTAATGCAATCGCAGTGACGCATTGATGTGTGCAAATGCGATTCGCATATTTTTCTCGTGTCACAAGACTTTTTCCTTGCAGTCACATCCGCGCCATTTCTTCCGCTCAGACTTTGCCCTCTTTCACCTCGTATTGATCCCCATTTCTCAGCGGCTCGCCACACCCATGGAATTGCCAACCCTTTCGGCAATCCCAAGTCATTTCTACAGACATTTCTTTCAACTTCGCCCAATCTCAAAGTCTTCAGGTCTGGATTTTTGAATTATATGACACGATAAAAAAAACGAGGAAAGATAGGATCATTATTCCAACTGTTTCTAAATAAATGGAGATATTTTCCATTTTGAAACTTGGTTCTCTTGCCATGAAACGTTGCATAAGAACTTGAGGTAGTTCATATCTCTAGATGAAAATCCTTTGAATAATATTGTGCCGTTCACTTCATTTTAATATTGCATCACTAATACTTTAACGATATATTTTCTACTCATAAACCACATCATTTTCAAATACTACTTCTTGTATTGATATTAAAATGTCCAGTGTAAGTGCCCAATACACGAATTTCCTAATCAACTACAGTAAGGTGCATAATTAAAGTAAAAGAAGGGCTTATTTGAATAGTGACCCAACTCCAGTTAATGTGAAAATGAAGTTTACTGCTCATTTACATTCAGAGTACCATCATTTCCTTCTTTTTAAACTTGTTTGTCTCCACCTTCCTTCTAAACGCTGCAAACTGCATATACATTACCTATAAATGAAAATAATTATTTTTAGTTTCATAGTGGTACAATCCAGAGCTCCTGCTATTTTATTTCAAGAATGTATTCCTCTAAGCTCCCGACTCGTGTTTCAGGGTAGTGCCTGAACGTGCAAGCGTGTACGCGTAAGAGATAAGAAATTACGCAATGGATGATGATGGATACATCGCGCACGATCTGTGGTCTGTTTTTTTACGATTCTGTTCCGACATTTGGTCCTTCATTCCAAACAAGGAAAGAAGAACCTACTCCAGGAATACTTCGCACAGGACATAGCCGTGTTATCTACTGACATCTGTTTAAGAAAGAATCTTATTACTTATTATATATTACATATTACTTCGCCTATCATGTAACTATTGAACTTATCCTAACTATTCAACACATCTTAATAAATTATCCAGTGTATTCCGACTTATGGCAGATTCACTTTCAAATTGCCTTTCCGAATTAATTACTGAAACATCTCACATATATAATGTCTTCATATTTTTAAAGGATGTAAAATTATATGATTCATTGTAAAGAATTCTGTATATGGTTGCTAATTCTTTTGCGGTTTATGCAACTAAAAAAAGTAATTAAAAAAAGGCTTTTCATTGTTACCTAATTGGCTTATTTACCCATTCACAACTTTCATTTGAAAATTTTCTGTTTTGTCTAAACTGTTTTCCTACTAAACATAGAAATTAGAGTTAAAACTATTGTTTCTTATCTACAGAAAACAAGTTTAATATAAATTCAATTTTCTCATAATTGGGGTTTTGTCTCCTAGAGAATTGCATTATTGCACTATTACAAACCCGAGCATCGTGCCATCTGTCACTTGCACCTTCATTCTACCCTTCGTGTCTCCTGTCGCTCATTGTGGACACATCCCGCATTCGTTTTCACGTCATCCCGCATTCGTTTTCAACAAAACCGCACGCGTTCGAGAAAACGCGCCAAGAACAGCCAATCCAGCCCGCAGTCACGCATCTGTCACTTATTTAACCAGGCTCTTGGCTATGCACTTTGCTTGTAGACGCGACCGTCAAATCCTTCGCGACTTATTCACAATTCACCGCGCTGCGCACGGCACGCGCCGTCGCCTGTTGCTGTTTAACAATCGACGAACGACGACGCCTTTCATCTTGTTTGCGGATCGGCGCGCTACCGTCCGAGTGCACCGCTCGAGGACGACGTTAAGTCAAGCGATCGCCATTTCGTCGTTGCTTTAACGCTTTGCGCTCCCCGAAAAGAGTTTTCTTTTCTGCAAACCCAAACGCAATGGGGAAAACGCTAGAGGATAAAGTTGTTAGTAGGCGGCTGCTGTAGTGGGGGGGATTGAGTACGCACGGCTTCAAGTCGACGCAAACTAGTGAAAGACTCTGGTACAGCGCGTTCAAGACTTTCGGGATACTTCACGAACAGACTGTACCTTCTCCCGAATTAGAGCGTTCACACTCTCAAAAAGTCTTTTCGCGGCTGAGTGGTTACGGCGGCATAAATGAAGATTGCAACTTTTCGCACTTTTTACTTCGAAAGGGAAATGAAGCGATGTTTGAAAAGTAACTTATACTAAAGAAATTTGGACTCTTTACTTCTGTTGGGTTTCACATCGCATGAAAAGTTTGTATCGTCTAATTCATGCCTCACTAGAGTCACTTTAACGCTCTGCGCAAGAACACTTACCACTTAATGAATAGTAGGGGATCTTAATACGCTGTATAAATTGAAGTTAGCAAAATGTGCGTAAATGCTATAAACGCGTTAGGAGTTTAATGAAGATTACAAATTGAAGTCATCTATTAGCTAATTATGAAATGTCAAAAAACCAATGGTATGAAAAACGAAAGAACGAAGTCTCACAACGTCGAACATTTTATTATTTAACACTAAATAAGGAAGTCAATTTAATATATTTACAGACTATTTGTTTATAAATTTATCATTTCTTCAAAACTAGTGGCTCTTCAACAGTACATTCTTTCTCGTATTATTAATAGCAATTACATAATGTTATAGTTTTGTAACTTCTAAGCCACTAACGCTTCAAATATCACTCAAGAAACGTATAGTCAAAAGGAGTGTCACATTAAAATATATATACTTCTTCATAACTGACATTACATACACAAAAAGTATTTGGTCAAATTTAAATTTGCGCGTCAATTCAAGAGTTTCTTTTTCTGATATGAACATCACACAAGCATGTTGCTGAATTCGCGGAATCCACCCCTGCCTACCATGCAGTAGACCATTTCTGTTCGATTCCCGTTGTTACCAATTTTAAAGTATCTGGGTACCTCGCAAGCTAATTTCGGTTCGAAAGGGGGCCTATTACTTTATTTGAGAAAATTTGTCAATTATTGTGCAAGGTGTAGTCATAATATCACAGGCCACATGCACATGAAGTGCAAAATTACTCGATAAAACAAAATTCGCAATATGGAATGCTTATTTATACACCTTAACATATTTTCAACAAACAAACCTGAATAAAGGAACCATAATAATATTTTAAAGGCAAATATTTAACAAATATAAAGAAAAGTATTAGGATGGTGAAGAATGAAGGCACCGAATAATGTCCTGTATTAATGCTGCATGAAATTGTCTTCTTGAGAAATAATCTACATGACGTATCAAAACCATTTACACACTTCATTTAGATTTATTCGTGAGTTTTAAAGGGAGATTACAATTGAAAACAAATTAAACCCAATGTAGAGCCCTTGCCAGATTTTATCTTTTGTCTTTGTGGGGCCCAGTGTTTGTATGTATGTATGTATGTATGTACGTAAGTACGAGTGTGTATGTATGTGTGTACGTAGCGCAACAGCCCATGAACGGGCTCAGGCCTACGGCGACGACCCTGCCTCGCAGCCATGCGTTAATAGGGTACGTGTGGTTAGCACGTAGTCATCCCCACGCCGTGTTCCGGTCTTCTCAACCGGAGAAGTGAATATTCTCATCGTCACGCAGCAACATACACTGGGATATTACAAAACAACCGCACACTATAGTCTTGTATCAACCGGGAGTCAAACCCTGGGCCGCGTAGTGGAAAGTGATCTCGTTCGCCAAGAGCTAACCACGAACTTCTACTGTGGGGTCCATTAACGTACATAAATTCCACTGATTCTCAAGAGTAAATTAATATTTGCGGCCATTTTGTAACGGTCAGACAAGCGCATATGTGATTAATGAAGAAACAACGATAATTAATTGCAGTTAAATATAAACACATTGAAAATACAAAGGCGGCGATAGAAATCCCACTAAATTGCATCTCGTGCGTCCATAAAACCGCAACGGGCATCACTCAATCTCCCTTACCACCACCACCACCACCAAAGAGAATCGCGAATCCCGTATCACTGCTCCGCCGCGTAACCGCAGGGAACCAGCGACGAACCCAAGATACGGCGGTGATGTGATCCTGCCGATGTTTTAACGAGCTGTAATTGCCTCGTTGAGAAGCAAACATAATTACAGAGAGCAGCAGGGTGGCGTCGGCGGTGGCGGCGGCGGCGCCGCGCAAGGCGAGTAGCTCGGGGGCTGCTGCTTCTCCTCCTCCTTCCCCTCCCCTTCCTCCTCCTCCTGCTTCTCCTCTGAATATGCAACAAGAGGCCCAGGAGCATCAACCCGCAGCAACGCCAGCAATCATCGCCAAATTATAAATTACTCGAGGCGGCCGCCTTGCGTGTCGGTCTCGAGTTCCGGCCCCGCCCCCTCGGCCCCCGCTGGTGTTCCCCAAGGCGCCCTTCGTGGCACCCCCGCCCGCCCCCCTCCCCTCCCCCTGCGCTGACCCCGTCGTAAAGATCGGCTTTAAATTCGCGTGGCTTCTTATTTCGCGTAATCGGCGGCGTCTTATCGCTCATTATGTGACCGTAGCCCGCAACCGCCGCCGCCCGGCTACAAGCGGCAGCAGTGACCATGCGGTAGGCGTCCTCTCCAGCGTTCGCTGTTTTCTCTTTATGATGTACGCGGTTCGCACGACGCGAGGACAGCCGATTATGCAAATAAATACCTTGCTGCTAATACCTGCATAATACCTCTAATATAAGCGTCGCAGACTGTCAATCCACAAAATAAATTTTCCCCTCCACAAATCGATAAACCTTACTTGTATATTTAACAACATTGATGTTTAATATGCTCAAAGTTCAAATAACCAGAACATATAAGCTAAAAATCATTACACCTTTCTTCTGAAGTATAATGTATCACTGGGTGTGCATTATTGCAGTTTCGTACCTCAACGCGCTCACGTAAAAAGCAAATTTGTTAATATTTGCATTATTTTCCTCTTATTACATATAGAATAATTATTTATCCATTTAATTTCTGGATACACTTATGGGCCCAAAATTCAGGTATTAATAATCACTATTCTTGCAGACTAAAGAACGGGAAGGAATATCATTTTTAGGGTAATCAGGAGCAAAGAAAACCGAGGCCGGCGCCAAGAGGAACACACGAAGTTCTGTGTCTGAGTATGTTCTGGTTTCCAGTCAATTACTCATAAATCAGAAGGTTAAATTTTTTTGTAACATAAATTAAATTTATATTAGATCACACATACGTGATTGGCGATTGATGTGCGAGTCCTGTGCAGAAGTCTTATTTCGCGTAATCAGCAGCATCTGGTCACTTGTTATGAACCATACTGCCTAACAACGATTACCTAGCCGACGTCATGATTGGCTGAGGGATGAATGACACAGAGGTTGTCTCTACGTCAAAAGGCATTCTCACGGTTCGAGGACAATATAGTAGACAAAACTATACTCGTAGACTCGGTGGATATCTGAATTAAATCATGTATCTGACCTGCGCATCCGATACGCGTATTTATGTTGGGTTGATAATTACGGTTGATAAAATAGATTGAAGGAATCAGAAACTCACTTCAAAAACCGCGAGAAAACCAGGCCAAATTTACTCACTTCATGGAGACGATCGGTGAATGCAGTTTGGAGTTTCAGGTCAAACTCATGCGTAAGGACAGTAGATCTCTGCAATGAGTACACATCTGCCAGAGCTATTTCCTATGTTAGATAATTATTTTACTCACATTATTATTCGAAATAGGTAAGAGCTCTACTTTAGGAAAGAAATTTACAATATATTAGAGCAAGTAATGACAAAGAACAGAATTATAAATCTAACGTGTATTTGATGGATAATGTTCCTACATATACGTAGTACCTCATCTTATCTCATATCAAATTAACAATTCGTAGCCATTACAAAATTTTAACTGTTTTATAAAAATATAAGTATTGCTGTCATTTAGAGAAGAATAATATTGTACTTTTTAAAGAAACGCTGGCGAAATATATTTGCTTCCACTCAAATCATTCCGTTTAAACACAGCATTCCCATTAAACATTTTACTCTCTCATGTACCACACGTCAGGAGCCGGTTATCTTTGGAGCTTTTCTGGCGTGGAATTCTTCCATATGTGCGCACAACGCCGCCTTATCCGGTGGTCGTTGGGCGAGCAGGGCGAGAGAGCGGGCGGGACGGGCGGGGCCCTGTAGCCGGCGAAACAATTACACGCACTGCGATAAGCGCAGGCCGTGCGTCTTGTAATCCCGCACCGACGTGCGTGCCAACTCAGCCGCGCCGCTGCCCCCCCCACCCACCGCCACCCACGCACCGTACCAGCGCCGCCGCCCCCAGCTACGGGCCTACTTTGGTTACCCACTCGGCCCTAACGCCAGCCGCCCGTCCACGCCGCACAGCCCGCCCGTCCTGCAGGCGCACGCCCGCGCCGTCCACGGCCGGCACAGCCCGCCCGTCCTCGCCGCACACCCGCCCGCCTCGCCGCACACCCGCCGCGTCCTCGGCCAACCCCGCCCGTCCTGCGCCGCACACCCGCCCGTCTGACTCGCACCGCCAGCCCGCCCACTCCCGGCACTGCCCGCCTCCTCACCGCGCTCCCGTTCTCGCCGTCCACAGCACGCCAAAGCCCACATCCACAGTCTCTATCCGTTCTCTGATGAGCCCCGTCAACCTCACCCGCCCGTCACTACATCTTCTTCGCTGCCTGACGCTCCATTCCAAACTACCCTCCTCACCTCTCTCGCCGCTCTTCTAATCGCGCTCAAGCCGTTTTTACTGCTCGCATCGCTCTTTTCCGGCCCCTTCTACTAGTTCCTGCTGCCTCTCAGGCCATAATCTTCACCATCGCGGCTCTGTTTTAAAACATCGCAAGCGCCGTCAGGCAGAATCCTGACTGGCTTACGGCTCTTGTATTTATTATATATTGATATTTCCCAGAACAATTTGCCAACCTTACCAGTTTGCCGCCGTTTGTATTTAAGGGGTTGTTTTGGGTTTTCTCGAAACTGAAACGTATTTTTTGTTTTCTTTGTTACATATTCACATTTATCAGAACAATTTAGCATGGCATCACTTATACACTAGAGCTAAATATTTTCGACCGCCACGGCCCCGCCCTACCCCGGCACCACTCGCCAACAACCCGCCCGCCACCCTTCCATCCTTTCCCCCGCTTCCCTCCGTCCGCGTTTCGTATCATCTCACCAGGCTCCGCCACGTCATTGTCGGGCGCCCCTCCCCGTCGCGTGCACTATCGCCCCTTCCTGCCCCGCTTCACACGCTCTCCTGCCGCGCGCACTCCGTCTTTCCCCCGGTCGCTTCCTGCCCTGCCTCATCCAACCCTGCCCGCCTCTCCACCAACCACCCCGGCCCCCTGAACAACGCACCCTTCCCCGCTCCCTTCGGCGCACGTTTCGTAACTCTCCAACGGAAGCCTGCCCCGCACACAAGCCTGAGTGCCCGACCCTCGCACCTACCTCCCCGCCTGCTCCCGCTTTGCAACCCGCCGCCTCCATTTCCACCATCAACCCACCATCCAGCCTTCTAATGCCCACCCCCCCCGCTTATCAGCACGCCTCGTCAATCCCACGCCGTACAACCGAGGCATACTGCCGCACTTCGCTTCTCCCCGCCCTGACCTCCCGCCTCTCCCGTCGCTGACCCGCCCCGCCCCGCCTCGAGCTCTCCACTTCGCCCGCTCGCCCACGCTTCCTCTCCCAGCTCCCGCTCGCTCGCTTCTTCTTCCCAGCGCGGCTCCCGACTCGACTCACTAATCTACGTCTTATTATGTACTTCCAATTATTTTCAGAGCGCTTCCCTTTTCTGCCTTTGTCTCTTTACAACCCTACAATTTATTCTTTCCTTTTTTCCTCTCTTTCTGGCGACCTGGCTATTCCCTTCCGACTTGTGCAGTAAGGTGCACTACTATGTCACAACGATTCCCTTAGTAATCCCATGTCCTGTGATTATTACTAGCACTACAGCAGTAATCGTACGCTGCTAATGGTGCACCGCACCTAATGCTTTCTCGACGCGCCGATATAGTTTTTTACCCCATCAATTGATCGGGATATAACCATTGTTTCTATGCTTTTATTGATGAGGAATTTATTTCTGACCTCACCCCTACAGTCTCTGAAAATATGAATCGACTGCTTTACGAGTTCATTGACTTTAACATCCTACGTTTTAAGACATACGCACATACACGCACGCACACACAACAACGGCACAGAATAATTGCACAGTGACCTTCTGTCGCAATGCGAAATATCTACAAGACGTCGAAAGTACTGATTTCTCCTTATTGTATACCCTGCACAAACATTATACGTCGTCTCCCGCATGTGATCAGCTACATACTTCATTCACGATTACTGTTACTACTACAATAATATTGAGCCATATCTTTGGTTACACTTTCTGCAATAGAGCATAAGTGCAGGGCAGGTAGGCAACGAGGACGGTGGTGACGTTAAGAACAAAGAGAAGTAAAACAGAAAAACTGGACACGGATAATACAAAGGAAAGAAGATACAGGCGAAATATGGCAATGTATAAAAGGTAATAGGAGCAATCTTGAAGAAAAATAAGAACTAAAAAGGCAGGTAGTAAAGAAGGATTCGAAAGGTGGTCCGTTAAGAATTTCGAACGGGACATATCGTTAGAAGGATCTGAAATAATGTATTACACAGAAATTGAGTGGAGATTCGAGGAGAGGAGAAAGGAGTGATTCGAAGGTGAGTACGAGGAGAAAAGAGTGGCGCGTTTCGAAGGTGAGTATATGAAACGTTCGGAAACAGTCCGTTTTCGGGCCATGCGTCACAGAATGGGGAGCGCAAGTGTAGGGCAGGTACCGAACGTTAAAAACACGGACACGATAAGATCAAACCAAATCAAGAAAGAAAAACAGTAAATGGATAATACAAAGACATAGGAAACAAGATACGGCCGAAATATGGCAATGTATAAAAGGTAATAGTATTAATTTTGAAGAAAAATGAGTGCCAAAAAATGCAGGTAGGAAAAAAGGATTCGAAAGGTGGTCCGCTAAGAATTTCAAACGGGGCATATCCTTGAGTAATAAATCCTCCAGAAATTGAGTGAAGATTCAATGTGGCAAGAGGCGGGAAAGAGGCGCGATTAGAACGTAAATATACGAAGCGCTCGGGTCTTGCGCGACCGAACGCGGAGCGGAAGTGCTGGGTAGGGAGGCCACGGAGGGCGGCGACGTGTGAGGCGAAAGATGACGGAGGACCGGAGGAGTGGGCCCCCTCAGTCAACCGCAAGTGACTTGCCGCGCCGGAAAGAGCCCGGGGGAAGGGGAAATTTGCGAGGCTGGAGGTAGGAAATCTATAGAATCGATCGCTTCATAACTCGATAAAATGTTTTCACGCAACAAATAAGACAAGAGGCCCCATTTTCATCGAAGTGTTGAGCTCGATTATCGTCGAGGCACAAGAAAAGTGACATCTCAAAAGTTTTATACTTGATTAGGTAAACTAATTGGTTTTATAATATCAATAGTATATAATTATTAAAATTTCATCAAGATAATTCTTACGAAAACCGAAACAATAAGAAGTAAAACGAGAAAACAATGAGAGTAAAACGTTCAAGAAGCAAGTGTTTTTCGACATGAATTTATTGGTTCCACTACACTTAAAAAAAGCCTTTTTACAAAATGATAATTTTTAGTTCCATATAGTACAGGGAGCAATCAAACGATTTCTAGCAATCTGAGCATTAATACGTAATTAAAGATTGGACATCTTTTTACTACAAATTTCGTTCGATTAAGGTAAATGTTCTGTATACTAGAATTGCAGTGCAGAGACGACGCGCGGTTATGTGACTATAGCCACTATGCCACCTCATGTTTAAAATATGTATTTCCTGATGGTAATTATATCAGTCGTTAATCTAATAAGAGTGAAGGGCAAATACTTAACTTCGATAATATTTTTCTCATAAATTGGAACATAAACTCACTGAGTGAGTTTGAATTTGTATCGCTTTACGATACTGTAATATAGGTTAATAAAAAAAGTATTCAAAATTAGATATTCAGGAAAAAAATTCAAATTGAATCGTACGGCTGCTAATTCATGAACCTAATAAGTAGAACACGTAAATATGACTTTATCCGCTCGCAAAATTATTCCGTCGAATAATTGTGAAATCTCTCCTAATTCACAGTTCAGGGTCTTCAACTATTTTCCTCACCTAGACACGATTGTGCCTCGCGCAGTTGCCAGGAGCCTCACGGCCACTGATTATCCGCAGTCCGAAAAATACCTCCGGGCCGTTCTTCTTCATAGCCGACAGGGCCAGACACGAAGCTTTTCCGTGCGATAAAATAGCTTCCTGCACTTCACTTCCTGCAGAACGCTCACCCTGGAAATTCAACTCGCTCAGAATACCTGCGTAGAAAGCGATGAAGGCTTGGGTTTGTAGCAGGTAGCAAGAAGACGTTGAAGGTAGTACATAAAAAAATTATCTGGATTATAAAAATAATGTAATTAACAATTCTACAATGCATTGCGAATTTTCTCAGTGATATTCGCGGATTGTTTCCAAAAAATCTATTATTTTCACTCATGTGCATTCCTTTTCGCCATTTGCAATATATCCATAGTACGTTATTCTTTAATATAAATTTCAGTCTGAGACTACTACTGTAATTCTTTCCTTAGACACGTCTTTTCATATCGCATTCAATTAGGAAAATTTCTAATAACGTTAAATTATTACTATCACAATTGCTGGATATTAATGATAATAATATAACAATAATAATAATAATAATAAATATTAATACCTATATATTATGACTTATTATTAAATACAATTACATAAATATGGTCGAACAATACGAGTATATACCATTCAAATTATTGAGAATAAGAAATAGCGAAAAATCACGGAAAATATTTTACATGGTTTTCCGAAATTATTACCTACAATAATTTTGATTGTCTATATATATATATATATATATATATATATATATATATAACCATATTTACATAAGTTATAATATATGTTTGTATTTTATTAATTTTAAAACACTTATCAATTATTTAGTCCGTTATCAATACTATCAAAGACCTCAACGATTCGCCATCTACCTTCAAAGCGCGCTCGCCTAGAAACTTCACCTCGTCCCAAACACAGATGATGATGAAGTCTAGGGGAAGTACCAACCAGCAAATGGCCGCCCCGCGGAGGAAAAACGCGTCCTGCACGCCGCATGCCGCAAATGAGAGTGCGATCGCAATGACGGGAGCCGCGTATTGATTACGCTGCGCAATTGAAACTATCAACGTACACGCGATCGCTCGGGACCCTGTTTCAGCTTCAAAGGGTCTGACCGCTTGTTTTAATATCTAGTTTCGAAATAAAAGCTATACAATCGCTTCAGGCTATACACATTATTATTCTTCGTACTTTTCGTGAGAATATCATGACTAAAGTTTAAGTTACTAACATTCACAATTTGTAAATTAACTTTCGAATGCTATCCGCTAATGGGGTCACCACGATCGCAAGTGGGGCGGTATTTTAGCAGTCTCTACAGTCTACTTTTTAATGCTTTCATTTTTTTGCAAACCTGATGACACTTTTTATGTTATAAAGATATGCTTTACTAAATAAATGCCCGATACAACTTTTTTAATCATGATATTCCCGATAAAAGAGAAAACATTTTAAGCGAAAACTTTACATTAAAATTGACTTTAATATTAGTCAATTTCTGTAATTCATTAATTTCATGTAATTCAATCAATAATTAGTCTGTTTAGTAACTGAAGTGTAAACGAATCACTTGTCATCAGAGTGCAATAATTTCAATTATTTTAAAATTTTTGTGTACATGGCCAAGTAACAATCAATTTCTAAACGAACAACTTTTATTGGCAACAATCACAACGTAGATAATTGTTGCACTTTCTAATACCGAAAAAATTGTATTATATTATTCATTTACCGATATTTCATAAAAGTATTATGCAAATATATATCTTAGTGAACCTTACAGAGACTTTCGTGGATAGAGACCTGTAAAAACAAAAAAAATATGAATTTTGTGTAGCTTTTGATTTATTAACATAATGAGTGAAACCAAGATTTTTACCATCGATAACGAAGAGACTGTTAGTAGAATGAATTACAGAAATATATATTGTTTACTGACATTTCTAGACAACACTACCACTCAAACCGCTTTGTGTGTGGTCATTGGCCTCCATTCATTAACATACCATCAAATACACTTTCCTACTGAACCCAAAGCAGCCCGCCGCATGCAATTGACTCGAAGCACTGGTGTCAAATGGCAAAAACTACAACTATGAAGCATGGCACTTCGATTACGTAGTTCATTCCTGCAGAGGACAGTGGCTTTTTCAAATGGCCACACCATTTGACGCCCGCTCGAGAGCGCTCGAAGGTTAAAAGGTTTGAAAGTGCTTTTTGATAGTTCCCAAAATCCACGGTAATCAATACGTAATTAGTGAACCAACAATAATGTTTGATTGTAAAAGGTTTAGAGTAGAAGATACATAGAAAAGAACAAAATATATATACTTTGTATAGAAAATCGTAAATATTTGCAGTGCTATTTTATTCCGTCAAGATAACACATTCTGGAGTTTCAGCAATGTTGATTTGTTATAATCGATACAAGACCGTGTAAACGTTTAGTAGCAAGAAAGAATCCCTTTGATTGTTTTTGAATAAAATACGCCAAGAAAAGTTTTGTACGATTTATAAGAAAGTTTCGATAGAAACAAATTGTAAATGAGCAAGAGCATTATACGAATTTATTTCAGTGATGTGAATCAAACATATTTGGAACGAAAAATATTAGATTTTTATAGTTTATACTTCAAATAAATGGCTGGGGAAATTAAAATAGTCCACACACGTTACGTTGCAACACATATTTATATATAAAGGGTTATATCTAGAAGAGATCTTTTATTGTATAATTGGATATTGAGTTCCTCTGGTTAAGAAGTTGAAGAGAATCACGGGTTGTCATAGAAATACAAAATATCAAAATATATGCAAAATTAAACAATGTTTGATATTTTATGAAATTTAATCACACGAATACGTCTTTTTGAGTTTTGATACAATAGTATCAAAGCACCCACGTGCATATATAACGGAATAGGTGTCAGATAAATAAGCGGAATAATTTTTTTTAATGGAATTGTTACAATTGAATTCTCAATGATCGCACTAATCTTTTACAGTTTCGAAACAACAAAAAAATATCTCATTGAATATTAGCATCTTCAGTTGTGCAGCAAAGGGAAAAATAGCTTGAAACTAATTTTGCAAATTTCGAGACCAAAGGGGGTGTTTAAATTTTTTTTGAACAAACGTACACAAATATACGGTTACATCTATTCCTCTTCATATAACAGAAAATAACGTACTTTTTCGGGGTGCAATGGCGTACGCCGTTGAGAGTTCACAGCCAAAAAGTCACCGAGAGCTTCGTTTACAGGAACTTCCTGTGTTTGAGATCCGAATGACGGATTTTCGATACCAGCTAATTAGCTCAGCCAATACCGACAACTCTCTCATTCAGAATTCTGAAGGCTTGCTGCTCTGATCGTTCGCTGCGTGGTTTTCTTCCCATCAATTCCTCGAGGATGACGTTAAACAACGGGCACGAACCGCGTGATGCTTTCCTGCTCAACTTATCGCTGCTTCCGTCTTCTGGAGAGGGCGACGGGGAAAGTGAGAGTATGGATATTGATTTCTGGCGCGTCAAATACTGACGTGGTGACGATGGTGGTGGTGGCGGCGGCGGCGGCGGCGGCGGCGGCGGTGGTGGTGGTGGTGGTGGTGGTGATGATGATGATGATGATGATGATGATTGCGGACTAATTTCTGACAGTAGGTGAGGGAGAACGTTAACAGTTTTATGCCTTACCCTCTCCTGAGAGTTGACTAGAGTAGTGGCTTTTCTCTACTTTCTACTGTATGACGGATGCTGGGTTTATCATTGGGATAAACATAGTGATAAAAGTATCATAGTGATAAAAGTAGAAGAATAATGAATCACGTTAACCAACTTATTCCAATTGTCTTAAAATGAACTTCCACAACAAATCGATGATCTAATGACTTTACTGAATTTTATACCCACAGTAGGCATAAATATGTTAATCAAAACATGAATAAGTTTTGTTATAACTGAAATCTGCAATGTTGGTATATCCAAAGGCGGTAAGATACTGTTCGCTCCTGACTTGAGCGTATTCACGAATTGCAACGCGACATCTTATGTCGCAAAACATCTCATGTCGCGACCGCTCGAATCGAAACCGGTTCGAAAACTAATAGTGCAACAACAGCACATACTTTCTCGCAATATTTTCTATTTCTGCAATTTGCGAAAATTGAGGAGTTCAACTAAAATGAAATCTACGCCATTCTTTTAAACGTCCTTTGTTCTATCCGCAAAAAAAAAATTGGGAAAGATTTTTGAATTTTAAAAAAAATTTGCATTAAGTTCAAGCAGGAATTCACAAAGTACGTATTCAACAAATCATTTCTGACATTTTTTAAATATTTTATATTTTACAACAAATTCCTCTTAATATAAAAATATATGTTCAAATTTGTAGTTTTACAATGTTAACTATTTGAAATTTTGGAAAATTACTGAGTTCTCCCAAAATAGAACAACATTTTTTTACCGTCCAGTGATACATATGAAGAAAAAAATTATAAAAAACATTTGTAGTCTTTTTTTTAAGTTGGATCTCGTCGCAGTACAACTGAAAACATCTAGGTTTGGAGGGATTTGCGCTCAATATTTCGAGGCAACGTAAGCCCGCGTACGCTTCGCAAAGGCCCTACACAACCAGCTCAGCTGAAAGACAGCCACCTTTACATTTAAAACACTGACAGATTTGTTTCAGCAAGCTTTCTTCCAATCAAATTTCGTTATCTTCTGTTAAAATGTAAGGTAGTGTTCCTTAGATATAATATCTCTTATTAATATCAACCGGATTTGTAATAAACACTAAATATTAATATCATAAAATCAATAGAATTAACACTACACTGCCCTCATTACGGTCATTGTCTGGTTTTCTTGTGGAGATTACAATGGATCTCTCAAAGGCAGCCAGCGGTCCGCTGTGTGGCGCGATCAAGCCTGGGCATAGGTGTGAATGTGTGATCATAATTAGCAAAGAGAAGGCATCGAGTTTCTTCACGAGCGATGATCAATGGGATACTATTACTTCATTAATTTTCTTCTGATTCAGTTACAGTCAAATTTCGCCCGGTTTCCCCGAGCGCCCGTAATGCCTGCGAAGGCCATCGCGAGCGCCGCACGCCAGCGAATGAGGGGGTGTTGCGCGTGCGGTCAATGGCTTGCTCAGAGTAATCGCCCGCGCATTGAGCACGCGTCGCCGCGCTCGGTGTCCGCTCTTGCTCACGTCCGAGGTCTCCCGTGGCGCGGCGCGGCGGGCGAACTTTTAATAAAGGCTCTCGGCCCGCGTGCGTGACCTCGGCCACTCTGTTTCCTCTGCTTTTAGCGCCACTCTACACCTCCCGCGCCGCAGCCCGCCGCCCCCAACCGCCCCCTCTCGCCTCGCACGCTGCGGAGTCTAGCGCGCGACACGTGAAAAACGCGCCACGCATCGCACTCGACGCGGTTTGCTGCCGCCGCCGCCTGCGCCAGCCGCCTCCGCTAGGGTGCCGTCCGTAGAGGTTGCCGCTCCCGTAGAGGTGCGTCCGTAGAGCGTGCCGTCGTAGAGGTGCCGTCGGTAGCAGGTGGCCGTCCGTAGAGTGCCGTCCGCTAGAGGTGGCCGTCGCAGAGGTGCGTCCGCAGAGTGTGCCGTCAGAGGTGGCGCGTCCGCAGAGGTTCCGTCCGCAGAGGTGGCCGTCCGCAGAGGTGCCCGTCCGCAGAGGTGGCCGTCCGCAGAAAGGAGTTTTTTTTTTTGGGGGGGGGGCCCCCCCGTCCCCCCCGGCCCCAAAAAAAAAAAAAGAAAAAGGGGGGTGCCGCCGCAGAGGTGCCGTCGCGCAGAGGATGCGTTCCGCAGAGATGCCGTCGAAAGATTCCGTCCGTACAGAGATTCCGTCCGTAAGATTAAACGTCCGTAGAGATTCCGTCCGTAGAGATTCCGTCCGTAGAGATCTCCGCTCCGTAGGATTCCGTCTCGTAGAGATTCCGTCGCGTACAGATCCGTCGTCAGAGACTTCCGTCGTAGAGATTCGCGTCCGGTAGAGATTCCGTCCGTAAGATTTCCGTCCGCAGAGATTCGTCCGCAGAGATTACCGTCCGCAGAGATTCCGTCCGTAGAGATTCCGTCCGTAGAGATTCCGTCCGCTAGAGATTCCGTCGTAGAGCATTCCGTCCGTAGAGATTTTCCGTAGCGTAGAGATTCGCGTCCGTAGGATTCGTCGTAGAGATTCCGTCCGTAGAGATTCCGTCCGTAGAGATTCCGTCCGTAGAGGATTTCCGTCCGTAGAGATTCCGTCGTAGAGATTCCGTCCGTAGAGATTCCGTCCGTAGAGATTCCGTCCCGTAAGAGATTCGCCGTAGAGTTCGTCCGTAAGATTCCGCTCGTAGAGATTCCGTCGTAGAGATTTCGGCTCCGTAGGACTTCCGGTCCGTAGAGATTTCGGTTCCGTAGAGATTTTCCGTGTAGAGATTCCGTCGCGCAGGATTCCGTCCGTAGAGGTGTCTCGCCGGTGGGGTATCTCGATTGAAGTTATTTCAGTGATATCAGGGAACGTGAAACTAACGGGTCATCGATCCGTAGTGTAAGTGGCAAATGTTTTGCTCGAAACTTAACAGTGATCG
>BOPP01000204.1:1110921-1126402 GCA_017312745.1 Gryllus bimaculatus
ACCTCCCTCCCGACTAAGTTTTACAATCCGAAGTGAAAACCGATAAAGCACACTTATATGAAAAAAAAATCTTAAGTAAGAAATATCTTTTTTCGCGGAAAACAAGTTACTCATATGCAATCTGTAACTAATACGCATTTATTTCCATTTTTCTTTATTAACAATGGTTCGTTAATAGCCTTAACAATTAATAACCCTTGATCTGCTACGGGTCGGCCGACAAACACACGCATCATGTTTCTCACTGCGGGTCCCGTTGCGAACTGAGATCGCCCGCATTTAGATATCGCGCAAGACATCTCAGTTATCAGTAAGCCCTAGCGATAGGCGAATGACAGACGCCCTGTCTGCACGAACGAACTTTTCTAGTGACTCCCGGGGCATCGCGGTTCCGCGTACGATCTTCATCCGAGGTTCTTAGCGACAACCTGACTGAGAGTAATAACTCGTCCGGAGGCTACCACGCATGAAACTATTTTGTGTATCAACTCGTCTAGAGCAGCCAAAGGGTTAATGAACTGCTTTCCGTTTGTTTGGTTGTGTTAAGTAAACACAACATAACAGTATTACGTAAAATACGTTTTTTTAATTCTTGCATATTAATATCTAATTATTACAAATATGTTGGATATGTTTGCAAACAGAATTGTATAATAGAGAACAATTACTGGAAAAAGGTTTTCCTTTTTATTCCAGAAAATAATGTTCCGACAGTTCGCGGAAACGCTTCATCAGATGCCGCGAGGTAGAGGGCAGCACTGTTCGTGAACGAAGCTTCCCGCGGTCAGCTATTTCATCTGAGGGGTCGTGCAAATGATAAAACACTCGTCACATCAAGAGAGATGACTTATTTTCAAAGATAACGATGAGTAAAAACATGGGACTGCTTCAATAAGCAATAATCGATTAAGAAATATTGTATATGAAATATCTTATTTTTCAGAGCTTGTAGTTAATTTTTTTCACATTCACCGTTCTCCAACACAACTCATAGCAAAAACGGGCATCCATATGTTCTCATGTATCCAATTTGTATACAATACTCTTTAAGGTATTTCGCAATAAGCCGAGTTCCACTGCTGGCAGAGCCTACATATTTTCGTATTAGGGAGAAAAGGAAAAAATACTAAATTAAAACGTTTTTTTATTTCTTGCCGAATTTAACTGTTGTATATAAGACCTCAATACTGTTTGACGATGCTTTTTGATCAAGTGTTTTTAAAGAGAAATCGGCATATTTTCGAAAAAATATAATTTTATTCAATTGCGCCAATGTTGCACGCAGAACTTTACATGTACAAAACAATGTGTCGTTGTAAGAACGTATATATAACCTTCAAACCGTCTTTAATTAAAGTTTTTAAAAAAAATTGAAAATTAGACTTCTTACTCATATCAACGATTAAAACTTTTGATTATCGTTTTTCCTGATAATGAACAAAAATTATAATGTCTCTGAGTATTGCAATAGTGTTTCAAACTTTAAATATAAAATTCAAAACAATGTCCGTCTGATCTATTCTGTTATCAGAGATTTAATGAATGATTATTAAAACTTAAACTCCGCATTGAGTATAAAGATGTCATCGTCAGTGTACTTAACGAGTTATTGTTTTTTTTCCAAAACAAAATTTATATTTAACTGACAGCATTCCAACCTTTACATACGACTAATATAGCTTGCAAGAATTGTGTACCGTAATTGTAATACATGATTTTCATTAATCCACCGTCTGCTTTTAACGGTTCGATAAATAAATATCAATGAGTGTGAGTAGTTACGAATTCCGCTGATGAATAATAACATATTGTTTGACTCCATATTTGAAAAGCATTAACTCTTCGTTCATTCCGACATCAGTCCGAAAAAATGGGCAAAATTAATTATGAACAAGAAGTAACTGGAATAAAAAGTAAACATTATGAAAACATTGTAAAATCCAATTATGAATTTGATGTTTAAGTAAATAATAATGCAGGAATACTTTATAAACTACTCGCAGACAGATAGTATATCCGTTTCAAAGAGTCTCATATGGACGTTTTGCCGGACTTGGAGCTTTTCTTCATTCCTTGTGAAGTTTGTACTAAAAACTGACTCATTTGTGGGACCTATTTTTTTTTTTTCGATGGCCCTTTAAAGTGTAAACAGCAAGTATTGCCAACAACCTCACTTCCAAAGATTATCGTCTTTCTTTATTTAGATATGATGTACAGGTCTCTGAATCATACAAGAGAAATGAAATTATTATATGACGACTCGCCTGTAGAATTTAATCACGTCATCTAATCTCACTTTTTATAGACTTCACTTCAGAGCTCAATAGTTTCAGAAACCTTACCGTTTTTGTTCATGGTACTCAGTCCATTTTAAAGCTATATTTTAGCCAAAATAATTAAAATTTGAAACCTGTTCAATCCTATTTGTATTAATTTCGAACTTTGAAGAGGAGAGGCTACTCCCATAAATTGGTTTAGAGGTCAATATTTTTAAATTACATTCTCTAACAATAATAATAAAAACACTAAATGTTGCATTTTGCAGAATTTCTTCTGAATTTGAAATGATAAACTAGCGTTCTACAAATAGAAATATATTCAACGGGATTGTCCCAACACTATTTGTTTTTAATTGGTTTCCGTATCGCTTAATCCAGTCATCAAATCATTAATTAAAAAGGATAGCTAACATGAGAACCCCTATCTTACAGCATGATTGATAGGTGTATATTTGGAAATAAATTAAATCCCGTATATTTTATCACAAACGACCAATAGAGAAAACTAGCATTAATTTTTGGGGTGAATACCAGAATTCGAAAGATTAGAACGCGAAAGGATGTAGGTATTGTAATGGCTTAAAGGCCTTCGGCCTAGCCACATAGGATCAAGTAATCAAATTTGTTAGTAATAATTACCTATTAAATAAAAAAATAAATAATAATAACAATAAAATTAATTTTTAATAAGTTTAATGCCAAGTGTTAGTAATGAATTATATTCATCAACAACAAGTATGTAGACTTTGAAAGAAAATATTACTTCATACTAATAATAACATAGGCTCATAAAATGAGTGGTGACAATTTGTTTTTATCATTTTGCCTTCAGAAAATGGTATGCATTACGTTATAAATCTGTTGCACATCATTTACGAACCCCACACCAAGTAAACTACATCAGCCATCCTTTGAAGCACACAATAAACTTGACGTCATCATTTTAACAATAAAAAGCGAGTCTCTTCCCTAAAAAAACGTTTCTATTCTCCAAAATTCCATTTCCGCACGAACTCCTTGCTCCACCAAGACTTGGGACAGCGATATAAAAACGCGACCCTCCCCCCCCCACACACACACACAAATGAATTCTCACCCGCACGCACGCACGGTTACGCCCACACAACACACACACACACCCACACACCTCCCCGCCCACACACACACAGGGCGACCTCCGCCGTCGTCGTCACGGCGCAGCTCAGCGGCTGTCTGACGGGCGGCGGCAGCTGGGAGCACCTTCGGAGCGTATATCGCTTTAAATCCCGACTCGCGCGGCGCGCTGGCGCGAGGGCGGGCAGCGGGCGGGGCAGCCTGGAAGCCCCGCGAATATTTACACCCTCTCCGAGGCCAAGCAGGTGCGCCCCCGAGGCGCAGAGATGCCGCAGGGCAAAGGGATGTGCGGGATGAGAGAGCGGGCACGCCGCCAGGGGATGGCGTAGGAACTGGAATTTTTGATGTAAGGACGGACGATAACGAAGGTGTGAATGGAGGGGCGGGTTATGCTAGACAAGTGATGATGGTGGGGATTACGAAGGTCTGTTGTATCGGTGGGAAAGGGTTGGAGACGGGGAAGGCGACAGGGAAATGGGACGGAGAGCTGGTACAGGCCTTACACGGTGAGAACGACCTAAAGTATCGGGGAGCGAGGGAAGAGAGAAGAAGGAAGGTGGTTAGCGTAAAGAAAGGGATAAGAGAAGAGAGTGGATGTACGGAAATGACAGAACAATATACAAAAGTGGAGGGAGGAAGAGATGGAAGTGCTAGTCGTATATACAGTAGTAAACGAATGGGAAAAAGTCAGACAACAAAGTAATCAGGACAGCGAAGCAAAACATTCTACGAAAGAAATTAAATGTTGATAGATTAGTGACTTACATTGGACATACGCAATTCGTACTATTTTCTAGTTGCATATTTTGTGGGAATAAATATGCTTCAAACAGAAATGTCTTTAAATGAAGCAAAAGTTTAAATAAAAGTTTTAAAATGAAACTGACAGGCTTTCGCTGGTTTTCTCAGTGTTTGTAGAAGAAATCACTTGCTTGCCTCGTTGCGAGGAAAGCAGACAAATTTACGAATTATTCTCTTAATATATTCTAAAATCATTTTTGTTAACTTCAATTTATAAATAAGACATATTTTACTTTGATATTTGAGAAATCGAGTAAACAATGGATAATACTCAGGTACTTACATTCATCTTCTTAATAAAGCAACATGTTTACTACTTTCTAAGTCCCCAAGATGATCAAAAATTGATAAATTCAACATGTAATCTTTACTAAATGAAGAGCAATCTGTAACCTTTAGATATTGCCTATCTGTGACTAACGTTTGTTGAACAAGTCTAAACCATAGTGTAATTTTCAGGAGTAACTACGAAACTTACTTTCGTGAACCTCTGTACTTCCCCATGTACCCAAGAAACACACAAGTTGTTCACACCTCAACAGTGCTTTGTACAGTATCCCCCAAACACATTGCAAGTGTCTTCATTGAAAAGGGAAGAAATTTTGAATTTTCCGAAGGCGATCCATCTCTTTACGCCAGCAAACACAGGTGTTTTATTCAAATGTACAATTTACTCCAAATAAAAATAAAAATGTATTTCCAATTACGACATTCGATATCTGATTTAAATTTGATTTTTGACACGGAACGTTAACTTCGTGCACAAAATCTTCAGCATATCTCACACATACTAAGTTCTCATTTGTACTAATATTACTAAACATCTCATTTTCTTCCAGTTATTATTTGGTTGATTTCGTGTTTGCTGAGCGCGTTCAATGATTTCGGGTATTACTCCCTAAGAAGTAGAGCACGTTGCTAACCCAAGACGGCTGCGGTAAATCTCTACGCTGGAATTAGGAGATTCTTCTCCAGGCTCGGATCTCGCTAGCGGGGCACTCCACATGCCGTGGAAGTGTGCCTCTATTCGTGAGTTTGAAGGCGGGAAAGGAGAGCGTCAAGGATGAGAAGGAAAAGATTTCGCGAGCCCCATGCCGCTGTCGTTTCGAAGGTTACTGCTGCCGGCAATTAACTAGTGAATTCACTCCGGCATTTACGAAAGCGAGTCCTTGGTATTGACAAAGAAACAAACCAGGAAATACTACTGATCCGAAAAACCCGGTCACTTGAGTCTATCTTGCAGACAGCGGCTGGATTTGACCTCCCTGTTTACACCCAATCACGTCACCGCAGGCCTCGAACCTCACAACCTCCAGGTTCAGAAACCCAGCAATTGCAACAGTTGTTTCCTCGATCAATCTCAGCCGGTCATTACTTCCGAAAAACAGTCTCCGATTGGCCCGAACCCTTCTTCATTGTGTGTCCAACTGAATGGCGCCTCAATAGCGGAGTGAATGGTGAGCTGACGGCTGTGCCGCCGGGCGGAAGCGGGAAACGAGACGTGTATAGAGGCGCAATGGGCGCGCGGGCAGGTGGTAGCGCCGGCGGCGGCTGGGAAGGCGGTGCGTGAATGCGGGTTGGGGAGAGGAAGGCAGGGAGTAAAAGCAGGCGGGGAGGAAGCAAAGGGGTGAAGGGCGGGGGCTTGAAGGCGGGCGGTATGTGACGAAGGCTGAGAGTGGCGAAGCGAAGAGGTCGGTAGGCGTAGGGTGGAAGGCGGAAGGCGGGGTGGAAAGGCGGCGAGGTGGAAGGGCGTGGGTGGAAGGCGTGCGGCGGTGGAAAGCGCTGGGTTGGGAAGGCCGGGGGCGCTCCACGGGGGAAGGCTGAGGGAATTAAAGGGTAGGAAGAACGGGCGGGGCGGTTGGGCGGGCCGGGGCGTGTGATGTACGGATGGGTGGGCTTGAGGGCGTGTGGGATGCCGAGGGTGCGGGGCGAAGGCGACTGGGGCAGGGGCGGCAAGGACGGGCGAGATGGTGACCGGGGTGGAAGGAGGGGTGGATTGGAGTTGCCTCGGTGGATAGAGGGGTGGAAGGAGGGGAGAGAGGATGGAGTGGGTGGAAGGCGGGACCGTGGGCGTCGGTGTGGGGGGTGTATCCAGAGGTGGCGCGCGGCGAGGCGTGTGGGGTGGGCGGGTGTAGAGGAGTTGAAGCGGGGGTGGGTGGGGGTGGGCGGGGGCGGGGCGGCGGGTGGGCGGACAGGCGGGAGGCGGTGGGCGGGGGTAGGCGAGCGGGGGGGACTATAGAGGCGGGAGTGTGCGGGGCGAGAGGGGGTGGCGCGACGGATGGGCGCGGGGCGAGCGAGGTCAGACGGGGTGGGCGGGGGCGGCGCGGGGGTAGACCCCCAACAGGCCGCATCCGGTCCTCGCTCCGGCTGCGTGCAGAGCGAAGGTCCGATAACAGTCGTCCAGCCCCCAAATTGTCCTCTCCGCTCGCGGTCGGACTAGAGCCCTCTCTCCCCCAGATTGAGCGCGAATGAAAGTTTTGCGGCGCACGCCCCAATGAGAGCGAGCCGCGAGATTTCTGCGCCAGAGATGACATTGCGTCAGGCCGGCGAAATGGACGTCAGTCAGTCAATACGCGAGCGGGCTCGGGCGCTGGCGCGGGAGGGGCGGCGGCGCATGTGTGTTTATTATAAGCAAACCCTGCGCTGGGGTTTCAATGCGAATTGAAACGGCCGCTGCATGAATGAAATTTACCTAGCAAAGGAAGTTACGCCGAATACCATTAAGGCTTTGTGTTTGTTTTATTTGAACGCTGTCGATGAAATACAATTTCTCATATTTTCGGTCGGTGCTTTTGAAACAACAGCAGGTTGAATTACGTCATTTAAAAGTTTGTCATGAATATTACAAAGAAAACCAGACAGCGTGCCCTGGGATATAATATCACAGCATGCAAGTGAAAATCCTACGAAAACACACAACATGATAATGAATTTAACTCCAGACTCCTAATTATGCAGATGTAACAGAAAGTATTATATTTAGTTGCCTTTACATAATCCTCAATCTAAGAAAACTGCAAAAACTTAACGTGTTTCATATGACAGTGAATAAGTTCAAAAAATTACATTTGAGTTCGTGATAGTGATGTAAAAATCTCAATTTGACCCTTTTGTCTCTAAGGAACACGTCGAATACTTATTTCAGACTCAAAGTTGACCACTCTTCATCCATTAAGAAGTTTATAACCACGAAATTCATAAACGAGCACATTTGAATTTAAAATATAGTTATGAAGTAATTGAACGCATAAAAGAGAACTTTTTAGTGTCGTAGCGATAAATCCTTCCCCAAAGAAATACCCAACTCCCCTGCTGTCTACGAACAAATGACATTTTGTCGTCCCACTGAGCCTCTTACTTCACGCGTGAATGTTTGATAATAAAAAAATGTTGCATTATAGAAGCGTTTTGGACTTGAATATTTAACATTTATGCGTGAACACAAAATGCAGATATAACATCTCACCAGCTGTATGTTCTCTGACTGACTGTTCATGCATGCACGTTGCGTGTGAACATCCCTCACACAACGCGAATAATGATGGACTTGGAATTCGAAAAATTCGTTTTTACGAATCAGGATTCACGCCAAATGCTTTGGTGAGAGTTCTGCATTTCAAATCCTACATGAGAGTGTCATTTTAAATGCTTCATCGTCACCTGAGAAGTTACAGAAGTATTAAATAATTCATTGTAAAGGACACTATTCTTAGAACTAAATAACTTATTAATGATCATGGAGCTGAACAGGTTCCCCGTATCGAAAACATAGGCTAATATCTCTCAAAGGGCCATCTTGGCATTTGCTTAATGGATCAACGGAAACACTTCAAAAATCTGGTGATGGGGATCATTGACCCAGCAGCGGTACAATACTTATTCAGACATATTTATTCTTATAGATTCATGCAGTAAAAATAGTAACTAATGCATTAATTATTATTGTTAAAATCAAGATTATTTCAATACTTTGTCAAATGCAGCTCCTCATTGTATAAAAATTGTTATGTCTCAGAAAATAATTTAATTGGCACTTAAAATAAGTGACTTGATTGCAATATTTCAAAGACGTATATATGTTGTGTAATAATGAAATTATAATGCAGGTTCTGTAAAATTATCGAGTTTGTGAAAGTCCAAGGGTCCAAGGGTCCAAGGGTCCAAGGGTCCAAGGGTCCAAGGGTCCAAGGGTCCAAGGGTCCAAGGGTCCAAAGACCAAAGACCAAAGACCAAAGACCAAAGTCCAAAGTCAAAAGTCAAAAGTCCAATAGTGAGAATTATAAATAAAAATATCGTAATATATCGCAATATTTTTTTTATTAATGATAAAATCAATTCCTATTGCATTAGCTGCCTACAGTGTACATTGAAGATAAATAGAGATTAATCCTTAACTGGGAGGGATCGCATGGGAGGATTTTTACCACAGGCTTTTAATGTATAGTATGTTTGAGAATTTTGTATTATCTAGTGATTTTCAGCAACTTTCCTTAATCTTTTATCTGAAAAAATAATTACTCAAATGATTGCTAGCAGTCTGTCAATTAAAAAAAAAAATTTTATGTCGTGAATGCTCCCGAGATCTCATAGCTCCAAAGTGCTCTCCCACTTTAGTCAGAGCACCAGACAATCTGTGCAAGATCGCCGCATCGCGCATAACCTCCATATTCTTTGACACTATCCAAATAGATATGATATACTTTCAGAAGGGTAATACTTTACAAATACTTTTTTAAACTTGCCAGAAATAAGAATTTCAAATGGGCGTTTCTATAAACTTAACCCTTGGTCTATACTGAAATCAATAGTAACAGGTTACCTCAAATAACTGATATATAAATAACACACTATTTTCATTCACAGCAAATACAAAAGTCAATAATTCTTAGAAAGGAAACTAACAAGACAATTCGTGAAATTTGTCAAAGAAAAGCTTTCCGCGGATGTGACAAGCTCAAAAAACAATAGATTTCAAATCATATTCATTGTTTTTAAAAGTTGTAAGTAAAAATGACATGTAAAAACTAAAAAGTACTGTAGAGTATATGTAAAGATGTAGAGAATATAATGTTTATTTAAATATATAATTATTTTACTTCTGTTATACTTATTATATGCATTTATACTTTTTATACTTATACTTATTTTACTTTTTTATGATGTTAGAAGACCTCAATGCAAGTAACGAACTCTGAGGTCTGTTTCTTACAGGGTAACCAGTTACCTTCGAGGTAAGACGCGACTTATCAGGGGTTAAAATTTAACCCCGAGTAAAACTGATATCCGTAAAATAAGAGGAATAATAGGAACACTTTCGAGGTAAAAATAATCTTTCTGAAAACCGGACCAAATCATCCAAACCTTTATAGACGAGTCGTAAATGTTTTCTCGAAGCTTGAAACATTCTTATCGAATTAAAAACAATTGCTTAAAACAAAGAAAATTCAACACAATTTTACGTTATTATTTCTATGTCCATCACCGATCAATCAAATCTTTCACAAAGAGCTCGTTGTAATCACTTGCGTCGCGTTAGCGGCACCTGTCAATCGAAACACATCAGTGTCATTCTTCAAAGGAGAATACTGTTCATTGTATCGACATCACACCATTTTTCCAAGGAAAAAAGAACTTTTTCTTTACAAAAGTTTTAAATTTATTGCACAGATAAGGACGGGGCAAATTATCTGTGAATCCAGGAGTAAAGAGCTTAATTAACAGGCGAAATTAGGCGATCAGTAGCAAGGCTCTGCGCTTTGTATAAACCTTATAGCGGTCATCCAGCTTGGAAAGAAATGAATCGGTGGCTTAGTATACCTACATGTATATCAGTAGGGGAAGTCACAGGCACAAAATAAATATAAGACCGCAGAGAACAGATGTCGGGAAATTTGCATTCACAAATCGAACGATTCAACAATGGAATAGGTTACCATTAAACCCTTTCCTCGAAGCATTCATTAGTTTAGGAAATTAATTTAGGGTATTACTAAGTAAATGAGGGACTTAAAATAGTAGGTTATAGAGCGAAGCATTAGTGATTTATTGTGAAGTGTAGAGCAGAGAAATAATAAAGGAAGTGATTTAAGGGCCAGAGTGAAGTGAAGTGAAATGCAGTGCTACTGCAGCGTAATCATAATTTAACAAACATTAAGTGCGGAGTTAGATTATAGAAGTTTCTTTTTCTTAAGTAAATTTAATGTTATATGAATCAGTCATTATTATTATTATTATATAAAACTAATAATAATAATAATTATTATTGATTATTATTATTATTATAATAATAATTATTATTATTATAATAATAATAATTATTATTATTATTAAATCTTACCAATAAATTTCAAAACGAAAGCAGGGAATAGCAGCCAGCTTGATAATAGAGTTGTAGAAAATATCTTAATATCTTAGGTACTAAATACGTATTTTAATAATAACGTACTACCCGTGTGCAGGTAACCTAAATGTTAAGTCTTACATGCACACAATAATGTAGAGTCAGTCAAGCAAGTATATAAGCAACCAATAAATGATTCTTTAACATATTCCAAAGAATTAAAATTCCTTGGTTAACCTATTCAAACTATTTATTCCAAGAAACAGATTTAGATCAGGGCCATAGTGCATTGTACAGATTGTTCCTTGTTTATTTGCAAACATTTGACCGTTCTCGTATATTCGTGTTATTCAAACCAATAGTTTCCTGTTTGGAATGTAAGCGACCTGTAACCCTCGTGGAAACGAATTTCCGACATCATTTCATTAGCTGAATCAATTGAAACTACCGTCGGGACAGTGCATTGGCAACAAGCTACGTACTCTGATATGTCTGGCCTTAGACAACGATAAAATAAATCAGAATAAAGTAGTTTATACGTACAATATTCCTTTTCATCCTTCAACAAACATTAACGTATTCAATGCCGAATAATGAAATAAATGCCTAAGGCTTGTAGGAGTAATACTACAATATTTTTTTTTGTATCATGCAATTATAGTTTTAATTATTTTTATAAAATCTGGTATTCACAAAGTAAATACAGTCAAATACTCTGACATAAAGACGATATTAGTAGAAGAAACTGATATCATCTGACTCAGTGCCACTATGTATATAAAGTTTCAGCAAACGTCGTTCCTGTTGCTATATGACATTAACTATTTTTGTAATTATTAAATAAGTAATAAATCATCTACATATAAATTGAAACTTGTTTATACAAATTTTGAAAGAGTACGATACGAGTTCTCAATCACTAAAAAATGTAAGGATTTATTAAAAAATATTTTGCCGACTTTTTTAGATGACATGACAATATGACTTCCATGAACAACCAGTACATTTCAATAAACCTACTTAAAAATATCGAGTACAGTTTCATTTCAACAAATCAGATATGACAATTTGAACATGTCATTGAACGATAACATTTTCATTTTTCAAGAGATATATCGGTAGACCGATATGAGAGCTTTAGTGTGAACTATTATATTCTTTGGGAGCATCTTTAGCTCTGAGCCTTGCCTTGTCTTGTTTCAGCAACCAGAAATGAGGGTTGTGGGTCAGTGCGTAGCCAGAATGTTCCTTCCACTAAAAATATTAATTTGTGGCTATCTTAAGTAATGACTCTACATATCTTGTTGACGAAACTTTTCTCAAACTTTCGCAACATTTTCGCGTTAACGAAACATGAAATATGAACAAAACAATTTTTGTGGAGTTTCTGCGACTAATCGTAAATTTTAGATTACGCAACTGAAAGCGACTTACCATAACACATTTGCAATTGTTGGTAGACACGAACCTGAACTGAGACCACAATATTTCTGGAGAGGCTTTCGAGATGGCCATTCACGAACAAGCAAGGCTGGCAAATTTGGCTCTCCTCAATAGTTCATGTGTCATGGCCGCTATCTGATCAACCGCGATTCAAAATATTCACAACCGGCGCCAGCCTGAATGGCGAGCCGGGCTTGCTCGTGTATGTCTTTCGGATACGTGCCTGGCAGCGACCAGAGGCGTCTGTGGTGGTCAAAAGGGGGCGCGGCGGGGCCGGGGACGATGTTGGCCATTCACAAACAAGCAAGGCTAGCAAATTTGGCAGACGGCCGCAAAACATCAACGCGGATGCAGGCCTTAATCTAAGCCACGCCTGGAAGTATATTCTTCCACCGATGCCTGACGGCGCGGGGACTGTTCCTCTCCGTCCGATATCTAGGAGGGCGGGTGCGAGGCCCGGGTTGGCCCAGACCGCGAGCCAATCAGAGGGACCTCTCCGCCAATCACGGCGCACTTGCGTTACCCGACCACTAGCTGAATAAGATATAACACCGGAGGCGGAGCTTTACTACTATGTCAGTACCCTGAAGAAGCCTGCGACATGACAGGCGAAACGTCGGCCTATCTGCCAACGACGCGGCGTCACCCGGACAGCCTAGAAGTAAATTTGGCTCTCCTCAATAGTTCATGTGTCATGGCCGCTTTCTGATCAAACGCGGTTCAAAATATTCACAACAGACGCGAGCCTGTTGGGCGAGCCGGGCTTGCTCGTTTATGGTCACCTTTACCGCGTATCCTTTCGGATACGTGCCTGGCAGCGACCAGAGGCAACGGTGGCGGTCAAAAGGAGGCGGGGCGGGGCCGGGGACGACGTCCAAGCTAGTCATCCCTCGGGCACCACCGCCGCTGCAAGCGCCGTGCCACGCCACCCACACTAGTCAGGCCAGTGGCGGCCGCCGCCACAATTAATGCAATCCCATTTTACACGGTTGCGCGGGTCGGCTGAAATATTGGCAGTGAAAGCCCGCCATCCCCGGCCCATACATATTTGAAGGCGGCCGCAACCGCGTCTCATCTGCCTACCCGGAGCGCCGCCTCGCACTTCCTGGGATACGTTTTAGAATGTATTGCACGTCGCACGGCCCCGTGTTTATTTATGGCTTCGTTACAGCTAACTAAGCACTTGCTGTTCCTGTGGAATCCTTTATTCCATCCATATTTTCGCGAGCTTTAACCTTAAAGTTTCGACCTTTTAAAGCCGTTCCCGCGAGCACAAAGCAATGCGTTTTCATGATCCTTTAACGCTCTGTGCCGCTGTGCGCGCTTATGTGTGAGAAAAAAAATTCTAGAGAAAAAATACACAAAGGGCTGCCCACTTTTGTAAATTGCCCACCTTGAGTGTGGTAGTAAGTAGTTTTAAAAAGTTTCACATCGATTTCAGGTTTGCTTTGTGCCTTGTTAATAGATAGTATTTAAGGAGCAGACATCAGCGGAGAGAATACAGTCTTAACACATTGTGCAATATTAAGTAGCCATTTACTCTTAAAAGATTATTATCAATTTATTCATTGGTTTCTCTCTCTATTAGACATCAATATCGATTGAGAAACCGTTAAGAGTTTCATGAACTAGAAAATAATATTCGAAAATATCAAAATGGATCATAATATGAAAAATAGATTTTCATAAATAAATGAGTACCACTGACGCTTGAACATTTGAAATGAAGGCAATAAATGATATACCTAACCTTTGAAAATAAACGATAAGACCGAGAAAGAAAAATGAAATAATCATATCTTCAATAATCACGTAAAGTGGGTCAGAGAGAGTGTTGCTGCACAAGGATTATTGACGGCAATAGTCTAAGGATATGGGCACACACACACAAAACATCTAACATGTGACATGTAGCACATCTGTCTGCTCGTGAGAGAATTGAGACACCATTTGTGAAAGATTTTTCGTTTCGTTGACGTACATTTTATGATTATTGATCAACATGTATAGGAGTAGAGAGAAAACTTCAGGAATTAATTACATCCACACCAATAATCGTGAATTTTAAGATTTTAAATGGTTAAATGGATGGATTATTCATTGTAAGTTATTTCTTACAAAACTATTTTCTTTACAAACACTCTAAGATAAGCTCATTCACTAAGTGTAATAATATGTTATTTTTGAAACGTTAGTTAACTTAGTAGAGGTGACGTCATACTTCTTGTTCCTCTTACGAATACTATGTGGGAAATAAAGTGTACTCATCATACTATTAACAATTTTTACATTGCCCAACTTTCTGTCGTTTTAGTAAAATCAGTGATAATTACCAATCAAACATTTTCTAAAAAGAGGTATATTAATGAAAGATAAATTCGAGAAAATACCATTTTAAGTCGCATTAACAGAAATAGTAGGAAGCTTCCAACAAAATCCCAACATTCCAGTTCTCTCAAAGCTTATAAATTTAATAGGTTTTTAAAAAGCAGATTCGTAATATTCCAAAAAGGCATTATGATAATTCAACATATTCAAGCTTTGGCGTATTATTGTGATTCAATAGAAAGCAATTACTACATCCATTTAACTGTACTCGTAATGGAGGCTAGCAAGGGTAAAAGATTAATATGGCAAATGTGTCAATAAAACATTTAAATTCCCAACTTACATGTCGAGGTTAACCGCCAGCACGCCCGCTAACTGATCGTGCCGATGGGCTGGCTTCGACGTCACCACAAGCCACGAGCAAACACATGTTTTCAGAGCGGAACGAAATCCGAGTTAAAACCAACAAACTGCTAATTTTATTGATTGTTTTAAATATTTTCTATTAATTACAAACGCGTGGTTTCTACGTTCGATTCAATATTTACCGTCGATCGCCAGGACGAGTGTGAAACTTTAACGAAGTCGACTTTCGCGCGCGCGTGTGTGCAATGCGACGGTAAATATCTGCCTGCGAACGAGCATTGTGCGCGACAAAATGCGCATAGAACAATCAGGCCGCGATACGATCTCCTTGCTTTAGTGGCCCTCGGAGGGGCGGCACGGGGAAGACAATGGGGGGTTGTAGACGTAATCTGCGTGCACTCGGAAGGAAATTGCTTTCGTAGGGCTCAAAGGGCGTAATGAAGGGCGAAAGGAGACTGAAGACCCTTCGGACCGGCCCGGCGGTAGCAGGCAGGCGCTAACGAATGCACACCGCGGAGCGCAGCGCCGCGCCCTCTCGGCCAGCGCAGGGCAGGGCGGGGCAGGCGACGCGAAAGTCAAATGGCGGCGCGACGCCGAGATGAAGTCGTTAGTCGGCGGGGATTGTTCGTTTAGGATTTTGCTTGTTCAACTACGCAGGGCTGCCCGCTCCTTAGTCGCGAGTCACGGAGAAGATATTTTTAACTGAAAAAAAAATATATATATATATATCTCTTTCTCTCTTTCATTCCGTCCTCCGTCCCCCATTCCGTCCTCCGTCCCCCATTCCGTCCTCCGTCCCCCATTCCGTCCT
>BOPP01000204.1:1148103-1165145 GCA_017312745.1 Gryllus bimaculatus
ATTATTATTATTATTATTATTATTATTATTATTATTATATTTCTGTTCCTTCAGCTCTCGCTTAAAACTCGTTGTGATTATGTTCACAGCGAATCGCAAATGTCAACATGGCAATAAAACAAAAATATTCGAATAAAATTAGATGTGGGAAATTGTCTTTCGTAAAAATATCATGGTCGCATTTCCATCCTTCAAACTGTGAAACTCACAGTCAAAACACTACTCTAAATCACCTGCCCAGGATATAGGAGGAGACAAACTTATTAGCCTCAACCTTCTTTTACTTTCAAAAATTGTTATGGAGGTCTTTACACTTTCAACGGTTTTGTGTGTACACTAGTTTCCTATATGTACCATGATTTTCCATCGTACTGTATCACTAATACAACTACTATTCACAAGAGTTATTACGTTTGTTTCCAGCCGCCATTTTAGTGTCGTGATTTATGACCACTCTGAACTAGCATGGATCACACGAAATCACGCCCACAGTCACTCTCTTTAATCACTGAATCACGGACAGCCTTAGTGTACCAGCCTGTGGTTCTCAAGATTATTAGTTTAATGACAGCCTGAAACCGAGGTATTTTTTATGGCAAAAATCGATGACACTCCTAAAGGATTCAAAAAACGCTTTGAATACATATTTTTTTAACTTTTGCGTACTCTTTCTCAACCTCGGTACTCTACTTACGGAGGAATTCGCATTCTACTGAGAATATCAAAAATCTACACTGGCTAACAAGGGCTTAGCTTAACAGTAATGTGAAAGTTTGGAATGTAACATAGCGCATTGTGTTTAGTGAAATAAACGTTTCAGATATCCAAAGTTTATTTATGCTAAACGGATCGCACACAACCAACGCAAGACAACGCTTACAAGGACAAGTGAATTTATTTACTTATTTACGCCAATACAGTTCAAAACTGTGTGTGACGTGCTATGGGGAGAAGTTAATTTGAAGTTACATTTGTGTTTAAAAGGAAAACAAAAAGCTATCTCAGTAGTTTCTCAAGGATCAGGGAATCTGGACAAAACCCTGCTCGAGATGGGGGGTCACTGACCCAGAAGCTGAAGTACAATACATGTTACAGGTTCTTTACAATTATACAATCCAAATGATATATAATACATTAAATTTCATTGTTAAAATTAATATTACATTCCTTTGGGATGCTCGGTATAGTCTCTAATTAAATAGGAACAGTTGTGCAGCAGAAAAGATTTTACTTGGGACTTAAACTTTTGTATAGAATTTAATCGTTTAATGTCATCTGGCAAGGTGTTGTAAAATAATGTACATGGATTGTGTGTGAATTTTTTGTAGTGAGCTGTTGATACAGTCACCTGATGAATATGATTTTTACGTCGTTTGTTGTAGTTATAGATATCGTTAACTGAAAATATATTCCCGCCCTTAAGAAAGTAATTTTTGACAAAAACCACTGAAGCGATTATTTCGTGTTGGGTATGGTATTCGGCAATGACATGGTGCGCGAGACGATTCGATATTTTGAAAAGGATGAAAGATGCGTTTCACTCTTAATCATGATATCGAATATATCAAGGCTACGCAAGATATATTTATTCCTGAAATACTAATTATAGTGCTATACGAGGTCATATTATGCGAGATATTTTCCGTCATACAGGCAGTTCATTGTCGCGATTATTAAGGATTAGTATTTATATCTGTATGTCGTTTGTTCACCTGGAATTTTTATTTTATTGATTTATCTCCAATATTATCAAATTACTGAATGTTTGAAGGATAATATTGTATCCAATTTTAAATATTTATATTTATGTGCATGTGAACACACCAATATTCTTCAATAATACGTGGCTTATTCCGAGCGTTGTAAAAGAAATTTCTCCCATTTATCCAACTCGGGGTCACACAGATGGCCCCATCTCCTTGAAAATAGTAGTGGACATTTGAAAATACCCTCAACTACTGCATAAATTGCGAAGGGAAACCATGAAATATTTCCCACCGGTACATGAGTAATAAACACGTGCGTTTTGCACAAACTGTGCCACTGGTCGACGCGTTTTACGAAGCAAAGTATAGGTACAGTAATGAAATTGTTGAATCTCACTAATGAAGTATTTGACACAAAGGTAACTAACGCTCAATGATTTCACAATAAAGTAGTTTTGATGAACAATTTAATAAAATTATTTACGAAATCTGTAAGTTAGTTGGCGACTGGTTTTACTCGGATTACGAAATTATGGGTAAAAGGACGCCAACATAGCTACGAAAATTCAACTAAAGAACGTATATTACTAAGACATAATTAGCGAAGGGTATACCAGTGGAATAAATATAAATTCCAATGAAATAAGTAAAAATTCAAATGCAGGAAGATGGAATGAAATCAGTCTTCAAACCACTGAAAGACTGCAAATTAAAGTTAATGGGTACTTTGTTTATTCAGCAATGTTGCTTGAAACATCTGACTTTACTTGGTTATTAGCATGTTAATATCTTTATCATCAACTAGCAGAAGTACTCTGTGTTTTGTTGATCATTATTTTTTGTATTTCAGCATTATAAAAGAACCTTTTCTGTTACAAGAAATCGTTCATAATCGGGCATTTTACGTCAGAAATGATGACGTATTATATTTTACGTCACGAATGATTGCGTCATCACTCATTCAGCCAATCCTAGCGAGAAAATAGGGGGGAGGTAGAGCTAAACGGAACAGCCGACCACCGTTTACTCGCACGATGTCAAATATACGGAAGTTGTTTCGCAAAATTAAGTTTGATTCTCTTATAAACGCATAATGCTGTTATACAAAAAAAATGTAGTATGCAACTCGTTTATAATGTTGCTTTATTACATTCGTACAAATTTGAAAACACGCTCTTAAAGTCGCGTGTTTTCAAAACACGTACTCGTGCAATAAAGCTTAACATTATAAACTAATCGCATAAACATAGTGGTGTGTTAGCCAAGAAAATGAATACACGATGTATTAAAGTGTTGGCACGCCTGGACTTCTGCCGCAGCTACGACCGGCGCGGGCCGCACCGCGAGCAGGCGGCGCACTGGCGCGACAAGAACGCCCGCGCCCCCTTGTTCTACTTCCGCACCATCACGCAGCCGGCCACGCTCGCCATGGACGACGTGGACGAGAAGGACGCCGGCGAGTACCGCTGCCGCGTCGACTTCGAGCAGTCGCCCACGCGAAACGCCAAAGTGCGCCTCTCCGTCGTCGGTGAGTACCCGCCCGCCCGGCTGGCTGGCTGGCTGGCTGGTTCGCGGCCCCGCCTTCCCGCGTTGCAGCGCAACGGGCGCGAATTCGGAGAGAAGAAGACGGGGAGGGAGGGTGTAGAGGTATATAAATCAAATCATTACGCCATAGGTATACATACTTCAGTTTCGCTGAAAAAAATATACAGAGTGCCTATGGAGGAAACGTCGAAACTTAGAAAATAATCTCTTAAAATAATTTTAAGCGTATTTTTTTTGTTATTTTAATGTCACATCACCTACTAGGTCATTAGCGACCATTATTGCGTGTAACGGTACGGTAGCTGACACGATATGATGATGATAGGGGTAAAAGGACGAATACAATACAACCATGGCCGGGCCGGGACTCTAACCCGCGATCCTTCGGTCCGAGATCACTACGGCACTACAGCGATCTGGGCCATCCGGACCGGCAAGTGAATTTTGTCCAATATATCATTTGGATGATCCGAATGGCTGAGCTGCAATAAGCACTCAAAAGTTAGTTTGAAAATATACTTTAGATAAAGAAATTTGGATTGCATATTCATATAAACGCTCCAGACACATATTAATAGTTTGTTTACCAAAGAAATGAATATACGTTTTCAGAAAGTAAATTAACACAGAAATAAAAAAGCAGTAGAATTGTCTATTTTTTTTTTAAATTTCCGTGTTAATTTTTGTTTTTGACAAATATATTAATTTATTTTATAATTAATAAACAATTAACATGTTTCTGGACTGTTTATAACCTTCTTCAATGCAAATTTTTGCATAGAAAGTATTTTCTCATACCAACTTTTGAGTGCTTATTGCGGCTCGGCCATTCGAAATTTTCTCGGAGCTTATAAGACAAATTATGCTTAAAATTACCTTAAGAGATTATTTTGTAAGTTTCGACGGTGCTCCCTGGACACATGAATACTTTTTAAAACTTGTATGCACGAATTTGGCATTTTGGGTCGATTGTCTGCGTTCGCCGGCTAACGGTGGCCCCCGTCCTTGGGCCTAGTCTCAATTCTCCTTGGTGACGGCATGGCAAGAGAGACATTAGGTGAATACGTCAAGTATTCCCTTCACCGTAACTAACAAACACCGCCTACCTGAGCTTTCTTCCTCACACTGCTACATAAACTTGAGACTATTTTGATGAAAAGCTAAAACTGATTTTGCTCCGAGGGAATCGAATCCGTTATTGCACCACGGGAAGCTGGTACGCTTCCCATGAATCACCTATTATGAAAATAAAAGGTAATAATATACTTTTAATGATTATTTTCAACTATCAAAAATAAGCTATTCTTTACGAACTTTTTCAAAACACAAAATAGCACAATAAATATGCAAACTTGCAAGTGTGAGAGTGTAAGTGAGAGTGCGAGAGAGCACAAGACAGTGTGGGAGAGAATACGTCAGATTGTAAAAGTTCGATAAGTTAGGCAAGTATCAGAAACGTAAATTTTATGTTCACCACTTTCAGATTTTTTTCTGAGATCAGCAAATGTTCCATCCCCTCAGCCTCCGAAACGAGGATGACACGTGATCGACTATCATCTACAGGTATCTACATACTTTTCGTTCCTCTTTCTCTGAAAGGTCTGGATCTGGAATGGAATTGGAATCCTACTTGTATTATCACCAATTTTCTTCCTGACTGATGATTAACACAATTTAAAAGAAATCGTAGAAGTCTTTGCAACAATGAGATTACATAAATCGCTTAAATCGAATGTCAATGAAGAATTTTTTTGAATAACATATTTTTTATTTTATTGATTATTTATTTATTATTTAAATTATTATAGAAATAAAAATTGACGAATACATATTCGTAATTCATTATCTATGATGAAACTTTTATCCCATACTAATAAAACTCCTTTTGTGTTCAGAAACTTAAAATATACTGTAATTTCTAATGAAATCAAACACGTAAAATTTTCTGTTCTCCTTCACATCCAACCTTCAAAATTTGGGTACAATATCTCTGTTCGTAATCCTTTCTCATATTGTTCTTCCATACCATTTAGTAGGCGGCTGATTATTGCCATGACTACTGCCTTTCGTCGACTTGACACGTACAGCCTGGGTGCAAAGTGACGTAACAGGTTGCTAGGCAACAGAGCGTAAGTGACGTCAGATGTTGAAACTTTTGTAACATTTTTTTAATTTGCCCGGCGCATAAACGTTTCACATTAAAAAAGCAAAAAGGCGGATTCCGCATGCAAAGCCGACAACGCCCACTCTTTCGCTTGAGACATTTTTGACACTTGCTGACCCGAAATTGTAAGGTCGGCATGGAGCTTCAAAATAAAGGCAATTTCTTCCTTGGATAACATCGCATACGAATAGTTTAATTAGAGAAACATCAGGGAAGTATTTTCCTTTCTTTCCTGCTTTATTATCATTTCCCTCTTTACAGGATTTAAGCATTTTAGTTTTGTTGGAGATTCAGTTCCCCTAATTAATCATCTATTTTGAGATGTATTTCATGATACCGATGAATACGTATTTTACGTGTAAGACTGCCTTGTTAATTCGAAATGTGATACTACGAATTTCTCAATAACTCTAATATCTTCTTCCTCTGAGTGAGAAACATTATTTTAACTGGAACAAACTGAGGAAATTTTGTTTTCACGACTCTGTTTTCTAAACCCTCCGAGCCATCTTCCACGAAAGACTGACCTTGAACACTCACAGCTCTCTGCGCTCTTGCCGCCTGCTGTGAATGCCTGAATAGGCGAATTCTTCGTTGCTCCGAAGATCGGCATAGCAACTCCACGTAGTAGTGTTGCCATGACTACGACTTTTGTCAAAAAATAGGGCAACATATCACGGATATTGACAAACGGGTACTCAGATCAATAAACTTGTGAAGTGAGAAAGGGATGAGAAATAAAAATATATTACAGAGGAATTCGGTATTGCTGCGAGTATGATTTCAAAGTTTTTAAAAGACAATAACAAAATTCCTCACGGAGTGGAAGAATCACATTTGAAACCTCAAAGAAAAATAATAAAATGTTTAAGTATCTGAATATAAATGCTTATTCTATAACTAATAAACATCAATTTCAAGATTTAAAGATAATTTTAGCCGTGCATATTTAAATCAGTTCATATTTTTTAAAGAAGGTATTTTTTTGATCTATCGAATTTTTGAAGTCCAAGAATATTTCACTCCAGAGACGCTTCGAGATAATGAGATTCGACAGAACATTTCGCCCTTAGGAAGGTCGACAGAAACATTGGTACCTGTGTCTAGGTCGAGGCGTTTCCCGGTCAACCAAGCAGTTATTTTCTCCTGGCATTCTATTGATTGGGAGTTTGCGATTTATTATGATATTTAATAATCATATTTCATCTGTATTATATAATATGTTTAATTTGTGCATAATGTCAATTATTTCTTTATATATATCTACTCACTACAGAAACTGTATCGTGCTTATACTTTCTTGTTTTTTACCGAGGAAGTTCTACTGCAAAACAAAAACGATATCGTTATTTTATTGTAGAATTTTCGAAGCCAACATAGAATTTTAATGTTCCAGTTCGTTTTCAATGAAATAGCTGCAAACGTGAAATAATAAATGATGAATTAAATGAAACTTTTAGTGACGTATTATCAATATTTCAAAATATTTCTTCGGATGAGATATTAATAAAAGCGTCCCGACGAAATACTATATTTTTGGATCTGCTCGCTCTAAAGAATTCACAGCGTTGCGTTGAGACTACATGTATCGGGGATCAAAGTTATTGTAATTAAAGCTAACTCATTATAGCAGAAACAAATTAATATAAACTTGACATGCATTATGAAAGACTGATAAACATTCTCAACGAAGTTTACTGTCAAAATCTGATGTAATTTCACAGATCCCCTAAAAATGCCTACTGGCAATAATTTTAATACTGTTCCAGATAGACATTTCAATATTACCTGAAATATTAATCTATTAACGAAATAACATTGATTAAGGCGTTTCGTATACCACGCCTTGTATTAACAAGTGTTTCTTTTCAAGAATAACTAAGAGCTCTTTATTTCATTATATACTTCACTGTACAATTTCCTCAGAAGAATGCGTTTTAGGCATTATCATTCCTCTCAATAACTACAATACAATATACCTAAAGTTACTATTGTTTTATTTCCTAAAACCCCTTAAATATTTTGGGATACAAAATTGACATATATTTATGTATTAACTTATATATTAAATTATGCATTAAAAGATAATGTATAATGATATATATGATATTTAGTACTGATCGTTTAGATGAGTTTCGTGCATTTTCCATTAAACGTTTTTTATTCTTTAGGAAATTACATCTCTAATAGACCTAGAAACCAACAGACGTAGAAATACTTTTAGAGCACGTTCGAATCATGAGCAGCAAAAATTGAAAACTTGTCTGCGAGAATGATAAAAGCAATTTCATTCTATTTCTGGCCCGGAATCCGGGAGACGGCACGCGAAACACGGCCACCGACCTCCATTAGGCTCCAGAGGCAGTTCGACCGCCAGGGAAAAATAATTACATGCAACAGGAGCTGCGTGAGAAAGGTCACTCATTCTTTTGCAAGAATAGGAGCGCCCGGAGGCGGACTCTCTCAGTGGCTTTGAAGCGTTGAGTAACATTCCAGTTTCAGTGAATAATATATTTATGTTTAGATTAAGGTTTCTGATAACAAAAGATTGTTTCGAAACGTTCCAAATTCTTACTTTTTATTTAAATGTTTTTTAAAAATTTATTACGATAAAAATAATACCATAATGAGTGACTAAAATTATTTCAGTTTCTATAGGGCTGTTTTTGGTATAGTTTTGAAAAGATGAAAGAAATTGTGCCATTTCTCTAATTCGAATATACAAACGAAATGTACTTTAGAAGCAATGCAGAAACGCTCGAGTCCCAGACATGCGTTGTTATGTATCACATCAGGAAACCATCAAGTGCCCTCTCCTGCGTTGCCCAGATACCCGAAACTACTAAGGATGGCGAGAAACCACGCCCCTGTAGTCGTTGATGTTCAAGGGCGTGCCATTCGCAAGAGTATGGCAGCTGCAACGACCGCCTCACAGAACAGTCAACATGAATATATCCTTACATTACACCGTACACTACCGACCAACGACACCTACCGACCAACGACACCTACCGACCAACGCTCATTTGCCATCACCATAAACCAGTATGTCCATTAACTTAAGCATCTCGTTTCCTTTTGAATACAGTGTCCTTCACGACGTCGATAGAGATGCATTATCCTTTAACAAGACTGGAAATGTATACTGTATACGAAGAGCAAGCGGACGCTGATGTCAATATAAACTCTTTACCAAGGATAAATTACATCGTCGGCGATCACGAAAAGTGACATCTCAAATGTCATAATATTTCAGAAAAAATGTTTTAAAATGAGTGGAGCCATATATTTTGCAAACAAAGAAGACTTTAACACATAACAGATGTTTTCTGAACTAACTTTACGTTTTTACTAAAAATATAAATAATTTTCAAAACCTATTTGTTCATTTTACTAAAAAACGACCAAATCTGCAACGTGTCACTTTTCTTGTGCACCAACGACATGTGCTTCTATATGTGCTGACACATTCGCAGAACAGATCTGTTTCATTACTGAAAAAAGCAATCTTTTGATTTTATTACTTAAATATTTTAGGATAGTACTTGAACATCTGTCGTTAATTTTTCAGTGTTGGTATATTTTCAATATCGACCTCTCATTAAATTGAATTAAAATCTGGGTTATTTTGCCATAGAAATAAAGTCAGAGTGACATGGCATGAAATACTGTTGTTTCATTGCTCTGCAAATGCGAACAATTCAAACACTGTGATATTTAATACTAAATATATGATTATCAATATGGAAAAATGTAAGGCATTGTTTTGCAGCGTGATGTTAATATGCCCTTCTAATCTGTCAATTCATTACTTTATTTCAATTCATTTCCGACTCTTCACATCAAATTCGTTACATAATGAATCACTTTTTTTAGCTTTATTTCTTCCAACACAACAAATAAGGTATCATATTGTCCATCGTAAAGGTATCACATGAAGTTCTGTCAAAAATAGTCCCAAAAGTCACAAACAGTTTCTACTACATAGTACATACTTTCTCGCATTATTTGTAACTTTTCAAATTTTAAAAAATTCGGAGAGAAAATTGGACCTGCGGTATTTTTTCAAGCGCATATTGAGCAATCCGTGAATTATTAAGGAAATGAAATTTAAAAATTTCCAGTAGTTTTTGAAAAACTCTCGATTTTAAAATTGTCTCAATTATACGCAAAATTATACAAAAATTGTACATGTCCATATAAACAATAATTGTACTTCCTCATTTAAATATTAAATTTCGATGAATGAAATTCATTAAAAAACTCTTTCTTCAATCCTACTGTAGATCTAGTACGAAGCGAAAGAAAATTGAAGTCCGTTTGCAATATTAGAAAATTCAGTGTTCAATGAAAATTGGATCTGAGCCATTTTTATGAACGTACTTTGCTTTATCTGAGAAAAAAATTAAAGAGTGACGGTTAAAAATATGACGCTGTTTTTGAGAAAATTTTAAAGACGCACGTAAAGTTCATTCAAAAATAAAAATATACATTTCAAATTAAAGGGGCAGTGTTATCACTCAGATCTATTGGATGATATCAATTTTAGTAAAAATCCTACTAATGGTTTAGCCGCCGGCATTGCTCACGGACATACAGTTGGTATCAAGAACTCACAAAACATGAAATTTGAGTTCGAAACGTGTTAGAGAAAGTAATGTACTACATACGACAACAGAAATAATACAATTTTATGTATTCCTCAAATCAATTTTTTCTATTAAAAATTCCCGCAACTTTACAATACTTTTTCCATTCCACGTAAGTAGTATGTGAGATAATTAAATGTTCAGAGATAGATATTTGATGCTTATTACCTTTTAATGTAATTTTTCCGTAAATTAAATTACTTGAACAAAAAGACGACGTACAGTGCAGTAAGAATGGACGATACAATTGAGCAATAATTCACAAAAGAAAGAGATAACCTGAAAAAATGTCATAACTTTAGCAAATATCTCCAACTTAGAACTCCTATGGTAACCACAATCCAGTATTTGAAAACCGTTTCATTTTTAGGAAAAGATTCGAAGAGCCAATTCATCACAAACGAAATATGCGGCAAATAAAACAAACCTTGACCATAGGTAAAAGAAAAAACATGCGACATCTCTCGCTTAGATCTCTCGTATATCACACCGAGCAGTGTTATGCGAGAGTGGTTAAATTACTTGAACAAGAGTTCAGTATTAATAGACAATCTATAGTGTAGTAAGCATAGACGATACAATTGAGCAATAATTCATAAAAGAAAGTTAACTTGAACAAATGCCACAACAGTAGCAAAAATAGTTCAACATCTCTCACTTAGAATACTTACGGTCACCACAATCCAGTATTTGAAAACAGGTTCATTTTTCGAAAAAGATTCGAAGAGCCAAATCATCACAAACTAAATAATGGACCGGTAAATAAAGCGAACCTTGACCATGGATAATAGTTATTTACGATATTAGTGTCGCAATACATCTGATTACAAAACCGAGATTGGAAAATGCCCAAATCCGTTAGGGCGAAGTCCGTTAGGACGAGTTTTGGGAACCAATTGAAGTATTTGTTAATCAGATGTTACGACAAATATCGTAACAACCTTTAACCACTTGTAAAAAATGTTTAGATTTAAGTATTTAAAATGTTTTCATTTAGTATTCACTTTTTTCCCCTTTAAGTGGCGACACTGTTCTTAACAAGAGAACAATTTGAACGCGCATTGTGTACACACTTTCGACAACATGAGCGAATGAAGTTCAGGAAAATAGAAATTGCAGCAATGCTGCTGTAGATTCTTGTTACCATACAATCGAGAAGAAATATGAACGTGAAGTTACTTAATTTTTAAGGAATGAATAAGGAAATAGTAGACCATGGAATAGTGCTCGTCTCAGAATAACCTTACTCGTACGCCATCACCACACTAGAGTGGTAAAGTACTTCATTACGAAACTGATTATAATAGCATAATGTTTCACATTATCTAACCAAAGTGGATAAAAGAAAAAACATGCGACATCTCTCGCTTAGATCTCTCGTATACCGCACCGGGCAGAGTTAAGCGAGAGTGACACGACACGAACCGCTACGCGGCCTGAGCATTCTGTTCGCGAGGACCTCGGCAGCTGTGCGATGCTTCGTGTGTGTGTGTGTGTGGGGGGGGAGCGGTATAATCGCTGGGGAAGTGGCATCATGATGTGTTGTTCGGTGACGCCTGTGCGTCCATCTGTCCCGGCTGATCTCGTCTACTCCCAACAGTCCATGCGCCAACTCCCTCCCGTAGGCCTAATCCATCTGTCACCGGATGGCCAATCTCGTTGGACGGTCTGTCCTCCAGCGCTCCTGACACCGGCCTTCCGGTAAATATGCGGTCCGGAGAGTACGCGCGGGGGTGGAGGGTGGGAGATGTTTAAATGAATTTTGATGTTTGAATCCAATGCCGCAAATTTTATGTGACCATTGCGATTGGGACTGGAATTACCTACCAAATACAAATACTCTTAAAGCTAACCTACATATAAAACGTATTTTGTTTTCACGGGGAGGAGAAACGTACTAAATTGACGTGAACCAGTGATTATTTAGCGCACGCTTGAAACTAGTTTTTGGAGGGCAGCTGATCGAACTGATTGATTTTCAAATTGTAGGGAACGTTTCTCTATTTGCTAATAATAAGGTATCAGATTAATAATTACACATGGCAAAATTAAATCTGAAAGAGCAAAATTATATAAAGAAAGAATGCAATATTTTAATCTCAACGATGGTTCACTTTCTGAGGCAATAACCAGCTGATGAGGCTCAGGTCATCAATTGATGACACAGCAGTGCCTCTGACCGGGAGGTCCTAGAATTCTAATTCCGATGGTGACAGAATTTTCGGCACTATCTACAGAAGTAGGTTGTATTTAATCGCTGTTTGGAGGAGAATTCTAGGCTACTTTGATCGCAAGTTTTCCGTGATTTTTCCGATCAATACTAGGCGAATGCCGGAGCAGTAACCTTACAAATGGGCCAATAACTTCGCGTGATATTTCTTTCCCTTTTTGCCGTATCGTTACCACGCACGTACACACACACACACACACACACACACACATGTCAGGAGAACAGTCCAAAGTTTATTGTTTGGCTAGGCTGGAGCTGGGCAATAGCTTTTGCCTGTATTTCATGAAAGGATGCTATTTGGAAATATTTATTAAGAAAATTATGCTATTTACTTGCTTTATATCCTATATCGTTCTAAAAATCCAGAATAATATTTTCAGAAAATCATTCTTGCATATCCTTTTAACGCTACATAGGTGTATATCATACCAGAATAAGAATATCTGACACAAAGCTACTAACTCATAATAGACAAATACGACTTTCATTCAGAAACAACATAATATTATAAAACGAAAATGAACAGGTTTTTAGTATTTTTCTTATAATTTAGACGCACGCTAAATTATTTGGGAGCATTTTTGACGCCAGTGAAAGTCAGTATTATAAAATCAAATTACTTCAAATCAAGAAAACTTAAAAAACTGAAAACTTGCATATTATTATTTGCGCCTGCGGTCAGAAAATACCCCAAACAGAGATGGAGAGTAAAAGGTCTTGATCACACAATGGAAATCTTAATTAGACGAAAAGTCGGGTTTCCTACACATTCATTTGATCTGGCGATATCATCAAATGTCCACACGTCACTCAGCGCCTGAACATGATTTATTTCTACGGTCTTTTAATTGAAATATTTTACCTTTAGTTACTAACAAAACATTTGTTTTGTTTTTATTTTGGCTGTAACCAACATTTTTGTGACTTATGAACTAGATGGGGCATCCAGATTTTGAAATGCAAAAAGTTTTCTACGTCAACAAACAGACCAGTAACTAAGAGAATAAGGGAATATCAATTACAAAACAAAATCTCAGCATACCTTGGTATATAAAATGGTTGGAGTATCTGTTGAGTGGTAACTGCGACTACTGAAGAAGTCCATGACCTTGGAAGCTCAACCTTCGATGTCCAGTTCTTGAGGCAATGTGATCGCCTCTGTTCGCAGCTGCTCCAACCACACAATAGCAAGTGTCCCTCTCGCACACTCGCAAAACGTGTTTTGAATACAAAAAAATAATTCGTTTAACTGTTGAGTTATTTTAATAGGCTTACTTCTTCATACAATGACTAAAACTACTTTGAATTTACGAAGCGGAGAGTTTGCTATTATCAACAGATTCGACAATTAACTGAACTGTCTGTGAGCTGAATGAAATTTAACTGTTTTCTACGGTAAATTTTACTCTGTCAAAACTATTTTCACCACAAGATAAATAATCACTTCGCACTGTAATAAAATGAACAAAAGATTAACTTCGTGATAACTCAACATAAAAGTAATATTGATCTTGAACTGCGTTTTTAATGCATCACTGCGACGTTTGACGTTGCACAGGATTATCGATTTTTTTTTCCTCGGAATTTCAGTTCACAATCATTCGCGCACTGGCTTGCAGCCACTACACCGCTTGTAAGCAACTAACCACAACTCATTTTCGCGGCTCTACTCCCCTCTGCCGTTTCCTTTCCTTCAGATGGGTAGCCCCCTACAAACACGCCACTGGCGCTGCGCCGTTACCTCGTAATCGTTCTCAATTACGAACATTTGTAATTGACTTAGATGCGATTATTTTCGAGATTCTAATTAGTAACTTTGTGCACATTAGGCATAGTAATTATTAATTCAAATGATATAAGCATAAATAAAAGAAACATACCAAAAAATATTAAAACATATTATTGTTATAATGAGGAGAAGAATATATTGCTTGTTGTTAGTTTCATTCTACATTTTATCACTCTACATTTCTTCTCCAAAATTCATTTCATTTTTCTTACTCAAATCCAATACACAGCGTTTATGAGCATTTCATGTTTCTAAATCTTCATTAAATCTCAATTATCTATCATTATAAATAGTAATTAATAATTAGAAATTTCAATGATAAAATTACTTGCAATAGATATAACAAATTTCTAAATATTCATGCGGAGCGGTTTGAGCAAATAGTTCGATAACAATCTATGTTACATTTTATATTTCAGTATGTGTAAACTTCCTTCATTTCATTCATTCTGTAAAATAAGTAATGAACTACATGAAACAATGTTGTAGGTTTTTGATTTTTCGTACGGCGTATACTCTTGTGTTGAATATTTTCTTCCTTTTGTGCGTTGTTCAGCTTGTATATAATGCCTACTATTCAAAATTAAGGGGAGTTTCCTTACCTGTAAAAAGTATTAGCTATCACTTTCATACAAAAAATAGTATTCCAAAATTAGAAAAATATTTTATTCCATATTTTTTGAAAAGAAGATTTTTGAATTGTGCGTGCATTTTCTTAAAACACAAGTTTAATCATTTTTTCGTACAGTCTACATTATTTTCCTTTATTACGTATTCTAATAACAACCAGAAAAAACTTAGATTCCGCAAAAAAATTAGCGTTAATAGTTTGTTCTGAAAGAAAACTACATTAAAATTTGCGGCAATTGCATGGATTTAAATCATTTGCGTAGCAAGCAGTAAATGAGCAATATTTGTTTACATTGAACTTTTTTTTAGCTAAACTCGCATACCAACTCATTACTAAACTACTGATAAGATGCATTTGAATACTGATGAGTAGAAATAAAAGTGTTATTTTCATCAACATTTTTTTTCTCAAGATAAATTGCTTTCAATGCCAAACTCCCGCTTGAATGACAGTGTTTTCCTCTCCTTCCACCTTCTGGCCTCAAATTGTCCCTATGTTTAAATTGGCCATTAGATTACTTCATTGCGTACTGTTTGTCAGCTCGTACTCGTTTCAGAGCCATTCAGCCACAAACACCGTTCAGCTCTAGCGACATGTGCCTTCGGCGCATTGACTCGGAAGTCAGAGAAATGGCCTTGACGGATTCGCTTCGCCTTTTTTTCAAGGTCGCATCAACAGTTAAGTTAGAAGCGACCACTATAGATATTAACGATATGGGTAATAATGATATGATACGGTGACAGTGAAGGGTGAAAGGAACACAAATTCAACCATGCCTGAGGTGGGACTCGAACCCGCGATCCTCCTTCTTCTCTTCAGCACTACTGCCTTCACAATCTCGGCCATTCGGACGACGCTTCGCCTCTTAAGGAAGGGATAGGTGACAAATGCAGGGACGACAAGAAAGGGGGCAGCTGGAGCAACTTACATCAGGCCCCAGCTTCATTACGGTCCCGAATATTTTGTCATTCAAAAGAAATAAAAAAATATATTTATCTCATTTACCGCTACAAGTTATATATGACGCATGTAGAAATAAATTCTGTTTATGAATTCTGGGAGGAGGAAACTTTTTGTTTGAAATGATTGGCCACCATGGATCAACTGTCCCAGGACCCTCATTTTTTCTGGGCGCCCCTGGACAAATGCCATGCGATAGCATTTCTGAATGAAGTTAGCTGTGAAATAAACACCCTGAAAGTATATTTCACACTATTATTGCTTTTCTTTAGTTATATTTACAGTGTATACAAAAAATAATGTGTAATAGAACTGTAAATAATTATTGCAGTCAAGGTATTCTTGGGAAACAATGGAAAAATTAATTTGGGATTTTTATTATTTTTGGCATTTTGGATCAATTCACAATTCAATCATGTCTTTTTCTGATACAAGGTACAGGCTCTATTTAATTTCTTTCTCTTGCTGCATTTTGTAACAGGAATGTACAATATTATTCACGGTATTTATTTCACTGTAAGGCCAACATCACATTTCAATTTCATTTTACTTTTCATTCAATGTGAACTCCTTGTTTTGACGTTTCAATTTAACAGTGCCTTTTACTTCATACGTTACACTAAAAATTGTGACTCAACAAGTAGAAACACAATTTCCGGGTGTCGGAACCTGCAATTTTTCGGCCGCAACCTTTCCTCTCGTGACATCATGATGAACGAAAATGCATCATTCTGGTCTGCCACTAGAGAATTTTGTTTTAAATGTCCTGAGTCAGGCGAAATCGCCTCGTATAGGTCTGTAGCAATCACCTTCACTCCCACCTACTATAATACGAGATGTTTGTGCTTCCTAAATTGAAGATGGAGAGCAGGCTTTTGCGATTCTGTTATCAATTTGTCTAAATTTCAACGACTGCAAATGGTGAAACAAGTTTTTTTTAGAATTATACATTGCAATTTCCAAGGACTTTTACAAAGACTCAATTTTCCAGGAAACTTGTCTTCTTAGCTAATGATGTTTTGATGATATGCGCCACTATGTACTTAATAAGAACATTTTATTTTGAAGAGTTTCTATTGCGCATTCAGGGTTCTGAAAATTTTATCCATTTCTTTCATGAAGCATCGACATGGCTTGAAACTAAAAAAAATCTGACAATGTTTATGAGAAGATGTTTTGATTATACGCTCCCGTATAGTGTATATTTCTAGTGAAAATATTTTATTTTGAGGAGTTCCTACTGCTCATTAAAAGGTTCTCAAAAATTGCTCGATTTCTTTCAAGGCTTGTCACTGAAACAGCGACAATTCTTGAGACTCTACCACTAGCCAATGCCTGCTCGATCACTGAATTGCGTCACACATATTC
>BOPP01000204.1:1168847-1216640 GCA_017312745.1 Gryllus bimaculatus
AAAAAGGTAAAAGGCACAGCGTGAATGAAAAAGGACACATGAAATTAAACTGGCTTATTAACTTCGAGGACAGTTTCAGCAGGAGCCAAGAGAGATAAAAGATGGATGACAGAAAATCAAAGTTCGATGCATATTTGTTATATTGTTTGATGAATTTAAACTGTACAATAAGATGTTTTCATGAAGGATAATACGTAGAGAAGAATTCTGGAAGCTTTCTTACTCATTTTTACGGCCGTTTTGAGAAACACTAAAAAGATCAAGTTTATGACTTGTGAGACCACAAAATGATTTACTGGCTTGGATTTGACGATCTATTTCGGAGTTTAGTGAACTCCCTCGTGCAAAGAGGTGTTTCTAGGTCAAAAGAGTCGCTGTGCGCATGCGCTCGTTCGTTAAAATCTCCGTTGCAGTTTCTCAAAAGGAAGCGTGTAAATCGGGTCACACTTCATGGTTATATTCACATACTTCAAAGATATAACACATCTCTAATTGCTACTATGTACACGTCGGAGCGCTCTTGCATTCCTTTCCATATATAACGTCTTCATGATGGAATATCCAAGTGTAAAGATATATATGTAGTGTCATAAGTTAGGTATATAATATTATTTACTCAGATGAGGTAATAAAGCACGTTTCAAGATAATATCCCGCCAAGAAATAGGACTTCAGAAAGAAGGATATAAACAACGCACGATGTGGGTAAATTCATGTGGGAAAAATACACCTGCGTGTTCTGCGTAGTTAATTATCTTACGCCGGTTTGCTATTAAATGTTTAAACATTAAAACCTCTGTTTATCATCGAATTCTTTTTTCCTCGACATCAAGCTGCTTATTTGTTGAAAGATTGAGTCAGTAAACTTACTTAAGTATTACTGGAGAAGCAGTACTCTTTATTCAGATATAAACGACGGCCAATTTGTGAATATGAATTTGTGAATATTCATGGACTCGGTGTACAACTAACAATTCTTGCATCAGTGCAACTGTGCGTGGCAGTACAGATGCAATGCGCCGGGTGAAGGTAGTGATAAATGTAAAGGCTGCGTCAAAACGCGAAAATTACTTTTCAGACAGTCACTATCAAAAGCGGTTCTTTCAAGGTATGCATCCTAATGGTTATTTTTTTTAGAACTAGTGCTAACAACGAAACGATGCTTAAGTGTTTACAGAGATACATTTTTTCTACAAGTGAACGTATTTAAGAGGTCAAAATTAAAAGGGATCTTATTTATTTATTTGTAAACTTATGAGGAATACGATGTTAATTTATCACACCTCAAATAATAGACGCGTATTTTACTCGTGTCAATCACACACACCGTCAGATGAAGAATTGGAGCAAGATAATTTGTGACAGCGAATTGGTAGGTATGTTACAGAGGGTAGTATCGTCATAGATAAATTGTAATATGTCCAGCGGAAAGAAAGTGAAGAAATTTTGATACATTTATAATTCATTCGCATTCGGTGAAATATTATTGACGTTAAAAACGTTTGTAGAATGTTTATTAAAATACAGAAAACTAGATCAGTATTTGCAAGCATTACCCAAAACGCAGAAAGAGTGAAAAATAAATATTAAACTAGTCTACATTCCCAATGCATTATAAATTACGCTTCAGTTTTTGCGACCAACAGCGCCATTATTCAAAACAAAGGAACAATTTTTCCTTGTTTGCATTTAAGCGTCCTCTTTTGGGAATTTCAAACTCGGTTGTTGTAACCTTTTTGAAATTTATTAAGATTGAAGGCTAGTGTATCTGAAATATAAAGTGACAGTGTTATGTTTTATATGTAAATAATTTGTCAAATGTTCATTATAAACATTTAAAAATCTATTCCTTAAACAAATCCATTCTATTCGTTGCTCTTATGTTCGTTTCTTTATCGCTTTTACGAGAGACTTCTTTCAATACAAACGAAAACAAAACACACTGAAGTTTCCTTGTTCTCGATTGATTATCGTAACATATCATTCCTATATAAAATTCCACTTGGTCGATGTTCCCATTCATCAATGTTTTTCTACAATTCCGGAAAACAACTCCTAGGAAACTCTTTGAATACTCTTATGGAAAGTAATATAATAATCCATATTTTAGAAGTTCAAATTAAGAGAAATCAATTGGGTAAAAGATATCTCAAAGAACATACTCTTTGATTCAAGTTTTCCTATTCCGTTTGAAAATTAATTTTGGATAAGTTCGGTTGCTTTCAAGGGACTCTAATCAAACCCATGGATTAAAATGTCCCTCTTAACTCATAACACCACAAATAAACTAGTTAATTCTTAGTTACTATCAAGAACTTCAAGTTTTATCCGAGGGTCTGCAGAACAGAACACAACACAACAACCACGTGCCGTAATCCGAACACATGTTGTTCGGACTACGCCGACATGTCAACTTGGCGATGTAGATCGCAGAGCAGCACATAGGCGTGCCAGTGCGTCTCAATGAATTTGTCACGATTTCCGTATAGTGGAATAAAAAATAAAACGGATGGAGAAACAAGGAAAACCACCCGTCAAACTTAATATCTCCACAGAAGAATGATCACAATAAGGAAGTTTAAACTCCTATGGCCAATACCTCTCAGAAGTGAACAAGAAAAAATGTTTAGAGTCAGTATTTTACGCTCTCTGTGCTTTAATTACAGTTCAATCATTTGAAAATCATGTTGACAGACAATCAAAACAAGGATGAAATTATTACTAAAGATTGGCCATGGTAATTATTATACGATATTTCTTTTCCGACAATTCAAATATTAAGAAATAAATTCGTGTACTTATTTCATACTGTGAATAATTGTAATCCTTGACTTTTTTCATATGAACTATATTGTACAAGCCGTATTTTTACGAGATAGTATTCGACATTCTCCTTAGTTTTCGAAAATCATAGATCAAAGATATGAGGAGATGTGTGAAGTGTCATTTGGTTAAGTGTGAAGCTATGATTCAAGCTAGAGAAGATAGTTTTTTTCCGTATTTTTAAAATACATTAACACATATTTATCATATCATTTGTTAAATCACTTTCTTAAATTTCGAAACTTTTTTACTGAAATGTACTCAACACACTCTGGTCGAAAAACTCTCTAAACCAAGTGAGTTAACTCAAAGTCAGCAAGGCTGATGCCTCTACAGTAGATTCTAACAGGAAGGTTTTAGAGTTGGAGTCTCGAGACTGTCAACGTTGATTGGTTTAATTGAGTCGCTGACAGCCCTCTGGCTGGAAAAAATATTCTATCGACCGGCCGCTCTAGTCGGTAGCTTTCCATGACCAATACCAGGAGAATATTGGAGCAATACCCCAACAAACAGGCCGAGGACTACGCGCAATCTTTCCTTGCTCTTTCGTTTTATATCTTCTCCACTTATTCACAAACAGACACTTACATGCACTATCACAGATGTTGCGAGACCAGATGGGAACTTAGAACCAGCATTGCTGGGGCAGAGACACGCTGCTCAAGATACCTCGAGGGGAAAATCCCCTACAGAATAGCGCGGTCGGCGACGAATGTCGTCATCCATTGTGAGAGAAATATCGCCACTCCCACTATAAAACTTTCCCTACATCAAGAGCCAATGACCATATCAGTTGACGAGCCCGCAAACATCAGTCAAGCAATCAAAAGCCACCTCCAAAAGCCTCAACTCCAGAATCGACACTGCTCATGAAGACATTATCATAGCCCGAGATCGGATACAAAATAATATGGAAGAACAAAACGTGGACAAATCATGGGAGAATAAACATTTATCCAGAGAACTGTCAAGCGAAAATCCCACTTCGTGGACCAAAAACGCCCCCTACCTTAAAAATCAATTGCAGCCCGATTCAATGGAATACACGCCCAATTAAATATCTTGTTATGCACTTCGATAAAAGATTAACATCGAAACCCCATATCATTGCAGTGGTAAATAAAGCTCAGGAGAAAATGTCAAAACTATACCCAATAATAAATAGAAAATCCGCATTAAAAATCAAATGCCAGCTCATATTTAAATCAATCATTTTACCCGCCTTAACATACGCTTGCCTAGTCTGGGGAAATGCAGCCCCTTCATCAATAGAGAAACTTCAGACGGTACAAAACAAATGCCTTAGTAAAATCATGAAATCACCCTGATTTATACCTAATTCCCAGATCCATGCGGAGCTACGTATGGATCTAATCAAAGATCACATCTCTACAATTTCGAAATGCTTTTATACTACACTCAACATTTCTCACTTAACAAATAACTTTAACCTAGAACGTAATGCTGTGCACACATGCAACATCAAATCCAAATTTCCTAAAGTTTCCAAAGTTCCGCCCCCCGTAAGCACATGATAAAACCAAATCAAACATCCAAACTAACATTAAAGCATACAAATGTTAAATAAACAATAAACCATTCCAATCCCAATACAACACCTTAAAAACGAAGCAGTGATGCCAAGCTCAAAATTCCAAGGATGCCTATTCCTAACAATGAAAAATCTATTGTATTCAAGCCCTTGAAAAGCCACGTGACCGAAAAAGAAGAAAATATATGAAAAAAAAAGAATCGTAAACCGCTTGTATCTCTCTACACAACAGAACACTTACAGTGTCGTCGAGTATAGATTTTTGCGCCGAAGTCTGGGAGACGGGTGATGTGTATCGCACCTATACCTATGTATATATGTAGGTGTGCATGGTTTTGTGTGTGTGTGTGTGAATCGCGAGGCATGGAGGGGCGTGTGGAGGACAATGTCGGCGTGTTCATTAAACATGCGATCGTTTAATCGATGCGACCAAGAGGAAAGAGTTCATGAGTTCCAAACAGTGACCGCGTTTGTCACATCCGCGTAGGTGCACGAATGGGTTTGACGTGGGGTGTTGTTTAAGCGTAAGGAGGCGGTTATGCAAACTTGCCCTTGAATGAAAAATGGTTTGTTTTGCTCTCTCGGGTGTGCGAGATGGATTATGATAATGGAAAACATTACGGTGAAGCCGAGTGTTCAAATTGAGTTAACGAAATATGAAGTGAAAATGTCATTTTCATTTATATAATTTATGGTAGCGTCTGTTCTTTACGTAATGTTGAAAGGACTAATGAGTTTTGGGGATACGAACAAATACGAGAAATGTTGCGTTACTTCCTTTTAGTCAAGGACTTCTCACCTTTTTTTTAAAGGATCGCCTTATGAGGAAGTAGTACATCAGACGAATCATATTGAAAAGTTTTTGGGGTGTCAAAAGAGATAACAAAACGTACATTTTGTGTAGAAATGGAACTAGGTGAAAAATAATTCAGTTGATGTACATAAAATTAATGTGAGAAAAAATAGTAAAGTGAAATCGTGAAGGTATTAAATGTAAAGTTGAACAATAAAAAATACAATTATTCATTTTGTTAATTTCAGTCACAGTTTTACTTACTCGACTTTAATTCAAAGGGTTAACCACTGTTTAAAGGTTCTTAATTTCTTTAAGAATAGAAACTCGTGGAATGTCAGGATTTTTTTGTGAATAAGTTACTTTCTATCTTATATTCAGTTCAGGCCACTCTTACCATTTTAGCAAATTATATTTTCTATTGCAAATACAAAATTGCTACCACTCACGTTAGAGCATGTTCTAAAGGAGGCTACGGCAGAACAAAGCAGTTATGATATAGTTATAGTGAATATAGTTATATATGAATGTAGTTTGGCAGAATAGTTCTTTACGAGCTAAGGTCTATTAGCAGCGTCTCGGCCATGCAGCCGTGGCTTTAAAGGGTACGTGCGGTTAGCACATAGACATCCCTACGCTGTATTTCTGATATTCTCAACCTGAGAAGTGAGCTTTCTCATCGCTACACAGCAACAGGTATTGGGACATTGCAAGGAAACCGCACATACAATTTTCGCCTCGACCGGAAATTGAACCCGGGGATGCACCGTGAAAGCGAGATTGCTAACCAACAAGCCACCGAGGACCACAGTGCATTATTGTACAAGGCCGAATACATACATACATATATGAAGTCCGTTTCTCACCCGAGATGAAGGGTAGCGGCGCACGGAAGAAAAACCTGTAGAAAAGTGAATCCGGTTGATTAATTGTTTATTAATTCCGGGCACATCAACTACTAGGGTCATTAGTCCCTAAGTGTAATGCATGGTTTTGCTCGGGAGTTGGTGGTCTGCGGGAATTTCGTCTTCCCCTGTTGTATGGCGAGATCCAACGCCGATCCACTTTCGGCAAGCGGGATTTTCCTAACCAGGTATCTTCCGTCAGCGGAGCACCGCCCCAGCCGGGACAAGCTCTAAGCTCCAGACATGTGTGGTAGTGTAGTGCATGTTAGTGTAAGTGTGTGTGTAAGGGGAGAGGGTAGGACAAAAGGTGAGATTGCGCGTGGTCCGGGGCCCGTTTGTGAGACTACTGCTCCTTCATTCGCCTGGTGTTTATAGGAGAAACCACGAACAACTACCGATCAGAGAAACCGGCCACTAGAATTCTTCTCTGGCTGAATTCGACCTGATTAAGGCGCTAGTATTGAAAATCCTTGTGCCGTAGGGACTCGAACCGGACTCGAACCTAGGACCTCCTGGCCAGAGGGACTGCAATGACATCAGTTGTTGCTCTGAGCCATCTCTCCCGCTGTGAATCCGGAAAATATTATTTTTCAACAGAGGTCAACGGCTATTGTTTTTGTTCTCATTTCTATTACATTTTTATATTAAAGGAAATATAGGAATTTCGCAGTTACAGAAATTGCATTGGAAAAAGTGACAATTGATACACGATTCATTTAACTCTGTAGTTCGGAAAACAAAAATTAGTGATATAACTTCACCGAGTAGAAATATTAAAGAGAACATACAAATATTCAATTAAATAGATACGTTAGAATTTTACTTCTACATTTTCGAAATAATCTTCATCATGACGATAGTTGAAAGATTTCGTGACATTTCAAAATAATAAGATAATACAAAAGATTACCGGGCATGTACTGATTATCGAATATGTAACACTCATTTGCTACCCTTTGAGTAACGTTATACTTGTTTAAATGTAACCAATGCAGAGAGGATTAAGTGAAGAAAAAAAAACTAAAAAAAGAGAAAAATACATTTTTCAACTCTCTTCTCAATTAAAACGTGTGTTATGGGGAAGCCATGGGAGGAAAACAAATACCAGCAGATTATGTGTTTGGAAAAATGATTCTATCACGAGAGTAAAATTTAGAGAGCACATAGAACAAATATAAACTATTAATATAAGTTAGTAATACAAAAGGAAATATCTCCTAGCTACACTAATGTTCACTTTCTGCCTCAACTTCATAAGAAGAGAAAGTATTGAAATCCTACTCCGAAATACTCTGAATTTTCGAAACTAAAATTCTTATTGTCGGGCTACGGTAACGAAAAAGTGGATAACGTTTGTTACTGAGTAAAATAACAGTAAATTACTTCTTGTTACATATTAATTAATAATCTTTGTTTTGTGGGTCTTTCATATCCAAATATAGATTGACGTGCGCTAGCTCCAAAACGTTTCCTACAATTTCCTCCAAAATGTATATTTCTCAATCTATTTGAAAAGTTTTAAAGCCTTGCTAATTTGAAATTGATATTTTGATTTTTGGAGGTAATTTATATGAAGCCTCGACACTTTCAAAATTTTCTCAAAAATTGGTCTAAAATGTTTTATTAATCTTCGTCCTCTGATAGCGGAAAGAACTCTTATGAAAATTTATGGGTCTCGTTTTCGTTGAAATCACTGATTTTTTGAAACGTCTTCCTACAACTGCGATATTGGATAGATTTGTTTCGAATAAAACAATTACTCAGAGTCCGATCTTGAACGGCCACATACAATGTTTCCAAACTATGAGAAGTTTTCGCGTAATATTGCCTGAAATATAAGCAATTTTTAACACAATTAGTTTCTCACAAACGACTCAAATTCTTTTCTTCAAATTATTTTCTCGTATGTATCACAGAACCGCGACTAGTCCTATTTACAGAGAACTCTCTGTATCTTCGAAAAACTGCAAACAAGTTAACATTCCATAACAATATTTGAGGTAGATATTTTTGTCGTAAACAAAACTGTTCTAAACATTCATATTATTAAAAGAGGGTATATCCATTTTTTTTCAAAACAAGTGATAGATTTGCATGTTTTTCTTTTTGAAATTAATTCATTAAAAAACATTTTTTCAAAACCGCTCCAATTTTTGCTTACTTTTTCCCGCAGAACAAGGGACCCTTAAAACAACATCGTAGATCTCATTATCGTTGATATTTCTGAATACCTAAAAATTGTAAATGTGAGAAATAGAGAAAGAATGTATGCACTAGCAATCGTAGCACTACTTATTATTCTATATTCAGATATTGTTTGTAACGTGTACTAGCAATCTTCTGATATTTGTTGATGATTTTCTGTTAGTAATAATCGATCATGTAAACAAGATATACCAATAATTACCTAACGTTATACGAGACAGATCAATAAAAGACATTCTCGCCTGCAGGCAGGCGGCAAACATGTTCGCAAATAGTCCTACCATTCAAGTCGATAACCACTCAGAGTATTACTTACGACTTACCAGACGTAACGCAAATATTCAACGACATTCCATTTCAAAAGCCCCACAAATGGTGTCGCTTACGCAAAACGCTCGCATAGTGAACCAAACCCTACATTTTCTCCTAATTTCCCTCTCATTGCAACGCGAGCTTCATGTCTATCGTTACGAGATACACCGCGTCTGCCGAACGACTTGACAACGCAACGCGATGCACGAAACGAGAGTCAACGAAATTCATAGTCGACCGGCGAAGCAAGGGGCGTCTGTTTTCCTTCGCCCTCTGTCACACAAACTCGAAAGCTTTGAATTCCGGGTCAGTAATTGCCAGGGAGGTTCTTTATTAAAGGACGCCGCCACTTCCCAGCGTTTACGCCCTCCCATAAACCCGCGTTGCAGAGGCACAAACAACGGCGGTATGCAAATCCCGCAGGCGCTCCGTAATGACCGGTTACTCGCACTGCACCGCTCGCACGCGCTCTTTCCTATCTCTCCGCCCCCCCCAACGCGAAACGCAGAGGGGGGGGGGTTGGCGCAGATCGTTCTCGCTGCAGAAGCCCAGCAGCAGCTGCGATGGAGGGTAGAGGATATTCTAGGACATGGATGGCCAACATATGCACAATTGTATGTATGCTAGGGCAGGCAGCCAGCTTAGCTTTTTTTGGAAAGGTTATGGATAATGCGATGCGATAATGTAATAGGCAGACTAGAACATTCTAGAATACTCGAAGAACAGAAGATGAGAGCGACGGGATGACGTAGTTTTCTAGTTGGAGCTGGAGTTACACAAATAACCCTAGAAATACGAAGGGGGTAAGGGTCTCAAGAAGCCCACCACCTTCATATTGCTGTCACTTTACTTCATTCATACTCTGAACATTGTTGAGGTACTTTCATTCTATTCCCACAACAATGGCAGAAAATATGTATATCACTTTCTTATATATGAGATTTTCTTGAGCAGGTTCGATAAGCTCTCCCTTCGTAGAAGACGTAGGTTTTCCATAGTGCTTTTAGTGGTTGAGTTATTTTTTTTCTTTCATCCGTATAGGAAAATTATATTTATTTGCGTTGGCAATGTTGTTTATGTTCATTCCTTTTCATAACAAACTGGCGGTAAGAGTGTGATTATTTTTCAGTTGTTTATTCACTGAAGATGTTAGAAAAGTTGGTCGAATGGGAAATAGCAGAACGCTTGTAAAGGAGAGTAAAATTAATCAAATTAAGATTGAAAATGGATTCTTTGAAGGAATTTTTTTCTAAATGTTCAGTAAATACATTACCTCTTCATGAGAACACACAATATGTTGTCGAATTACCCAACCACCCCTCTTCGGAATAGACGTTACTATTTATACTCTCTCACTGATAGGGATAATAGGTACATTCTAGTTAATAGAAAGCCAACATACAGGACTCACGATTACTCAGTACCGACCCGCCCACATGTGCTCTTTCCAATGTCTGTACGCCCACCGCAAAACGCAGAACTGCAGAAAGCGCTGCGATGCAGGGCGCAAGATATTCTAGAAACGGAATGACAAAACGTGAACAGGGGCTAGCGAGAGATTGAGTACGAGAGTTTATTGATTGATGTTTCCTGGCACTTCAACTGCTATTGTCACTGGTCCCGCTAGTGTAGTCAATGTTTTTATGCACGGAGGAAGCGGTGTTCCTACCCCGCTGGATTGTGGTGTCATCGGTACCGACTTAGACCCCCTTCTGACGTGGGCACAGCCGATCCCTTCCGATAAGCGGCAAGGCTCTTCTGACTGGGCCACCACCACAAATCGCCGGCGCACAGCCGCCCGCCGTAAAAGGGTGGAGGGTTCGGCGCCGGTAGGTTTCGCCGACCCTTCGGAGCCGACGAACAAAGAAACGCATCAGGTAAATCGCTGCGGCGAGTGTCCCAGTGGCAAGACCTCTATTTAAAGCAATGCTTTGCTTGCGGTGGTGCGGAATCCCTCCCGGTCTACTCGTGGCGAGCGCCTGCCTTCGAGAGACACCGCAGCCCGAATCTAGCGCACGTGGGAGGACCTCCATTTGAAGCAATGCTTTGCTACCAGCGAGCTGCTGTGTCTACGTGTGAAGGGCCCCTTATACGACCTGGGTGAATACCTCCCCACTTATGTTACCCGGACAGGGCCGGTGGTTTCTTTAAGTCAGAGTGAGTAGTTGTCCCGGGTAGAGTGCTCCCCTCCCCTCCTCCCACCGAAAATATAATATATGAAGCGTAAAATACAAAACATGTTTTTCAAATTGTCATGTTTATCATTAAATAGTTTAACACATTTGTTTTAAGTAACTTCAGCATTTCATTTTTCCAATGCAAAAACAGCGCTGCGCTTTGCATTTTTTCATATAAACTCATTTAAAAATTTTTGCAAAACGATTTTGTCGGTCGTAGCATTATAAACATGTAAAATCGCAATACTGTTGAATCGATCTTGCAACGTGGTTTATCGCACATACTTTTTGAGCCGTCGCTATACGTAGAAACTTTAATTTGTGGAATTTGACGCTTATGGGATATTTCTCTCACGCCGAATTCCGAATGGGTATTTTACACACTCGGGAATTTTGCGTAGTTGTATAACTACCCACCACACCCACATTATCCACCGGACCTTCCCCAGCAGTGCACCACTCCAGCCAGAAAATGTCTAAGCTCCCAACTGATTTCGAGACGCGTACGGTGGTATAGTGTATGTAGTCGTGCATTAGGGGAGAGAATAAGAGAAGGAAAAGAAAGGAAAGATCGCGTGCATGTGATTATACCTAAGCGGTCAGGTGACAATAATGAGGAAGGAAAAATGGCGCGCAAACCGATTGTTATAGTATTGTTTCGGCATTTACCTAGCATAGATGAAAATAAAAAGTGGAAAACTACGTAAAAGCAGCCGTTTGCAATAATTTTCCCCTGCAGAGCGTTTGAATTGGACCAAGCTTTTTAGTCGGCGTCGAAATATTTTATTTCCCTAGAACCACTCTGTCAACAATGCTGCAAAGGCAACGATATTGCCGCTAAGCCTTCGCAACCGAGCAACCGGGACAAATTCATAGGACAGGGAGGACAAGTTCCGCCTTCTGAAGTCGTACGAAAAATGCGTTGTGATAGAGGTAAAGCTATTGGCTTGGAGAATTTTCTAGTGTACGGAGGAGCAGGAGCAATTGTTTTACACGGTAAAGGATATTCCACAATGGTGATAGACAACTTTCAATCGGGAGATTGTCTCACAGCAGGTTGAGTAAGCTTGGCTGTTCAAAAGTTATAGTTATTTCAATGTGATGCGTTGGCAGTGATGCAATGGACAGTTGAAGATATTTGAGAACATTTAAAAGTCAGTTGGCAAAAATTTTAAGAGAGAGGGGAGGGTTCGAACGATCCGAAGCTATGAAACAAATGCATGTAAAATGAACGAACAATCAGAATAAAACCGGTATTCCCTTCCGAACTTCTGAACTCGTCTGTTCGACCATGTTTGGTTCCTTGGCCGTTCCTGTTTCTAGGCTTGGGATACAGGCATTTGCATTTGTGAACGAACGCAGATTGTGCGGAAGGATTAAATAGCCAAATCATTAAAGCCTTTAATGTAGACTTGTAAATTAAATCACGTATTACACAAATACAGGAATTCTGGCCACAATGCTTAGTGTTCGAAAAAAATACAATGTTCTACGTAAGAGTGGCTTTTCAAATAAAATACACATTAACAGTGTTATTTATTCTAGGATGCATAACAAAATAAGAGGTACCTAAAAGAGAGATACTTTCAATATCAACTTCACAGAAATTGTAAGAGTGCATTCGCTAAAAGCAAGTACACAGTGGTCATAATTTCAGGTAAAAGAAACTCATCAGTGTGTTACGCGTAGTTTTAATAATACTTCTATTCTCGGTATTTTTGATACTTCAGAATCCCAGATTCCAGTTAAAAAGTGTTTTACTTCTCGCTCCAAAGTAAAGAGAGATTATTATGTAATACAGCACGAAAAAATCGCGAATTTTTGGCAGAAAATATTTTATTACAGGCCCTGATTACGAAAAAGTGTATAAATATAGTTGTGAAATGTAGAAAAAATCCTATATCATGGAGTAGCTAGAATCCACGCTTTTTAGATCCTTCATACAGAAAAATCGAATGACGGCAAAACTTCTGTCCGTGAACAACGGTAGCGGCTAAACCCTACAGGCCATTTTCTCCAAAGGTGATATTCTTCAATCGATCAGGCTGATGTCACGGGCCCTGGAATTTGAAACCGATATTTTAATTTTGGGAGTTACTATATATGTTGCCCCTGAGATATTGACCAAATTTTCAACAAAAAAGGGTCCATCGTTTTTTATTAAATGTTGTTGCTGAATCGTGTTAAAGACGTTTAAGAGTATTATGGTGCAGATCTCATATTCGTTGAAAAACCTAACTTTTCGAAACTTTTCAAAAGTTCAAAAAATTTTCCTACAGGAATTACAAAAGGAACTAAAGTATTAAAGATGGAGATTTTTTCAGTTAATAAGATCATTTTTAATGATAGATTTGAAATAAGGTCAGGTACAATTTTTCAAAGATTTGAATACTTTTCACGAAATTTTGCATGAAAGTAATGTCAAGGAAGTAAGTGCTGATTTAGCACCGTTACATTTTCAATTTCTTCACTGTCTATATGTAACCGGATCTTTTTTCTCACCTCCATTCTCTCAATTCACACATTTGCTTTTTTTAAAACAATTTATTCTATAAAAATTAAAACTAAGTCGTTTGTTTCGTAGTACTTAGAAAAAGAACCTCAGCGCATTGATTCCCACCTTATAATGCATGAACATTCTGAACATTTTAGGAAAAGACCAATCATAAACAAATTGCTATGCAATTCCGAAGCTTCTCTAAAAAATGACATATGTAATATATCTGAATCTAATTAAGAATCTAATATTTCTGAATCTAATCGGTAGTGCTTTCTCCTCCTGAATTGTCTCAATGGCCAGCAATTCTGAAGAATGTGTTCATTTCATGAATTTTCAAAGTGCTTGACACTAATAATTATACAAATATATGGTTTTAAAATTCTTATTGATATTATGTTAAATATTACAAATAGGTCAGAGAACCACTGATCATATGTCAAGCACATATCCAGCGTAAGGTCACACTCAGCATGCTCCGTAGAAAATGCCGTTGCAATCAAGAAGTCTGCTGGGTTTTCATCGACAGGTGTCACAAACTGGCCAATGAAATGCCAGTTCAACGAACCACTCTGAGGCTGTCAACATGACGTTTCAATCGTCCCCAAACACGCTACCGTTGCCGCTACTTCTATTGTCCTCATCGATACCTCAACCTCCCTGTACCCACCCTCCCCCTATTTCCCCAACCTTTTCAGATTCCTTTCCATTCCATTCCATTCCATTCCGACTCCTTTCCAGCTACATCCGAGTTCAGGCCTTTCCCTGACATCCGCGAACTCGCAAAATGTTTTCCAGAATTTTGAAGTGCCATGAACTCTTCAGATTTCACCAAAACTGAGGAGTTGTCCTAAAACCAAATTTAGAATAAATACTTCCTTCGGCGTATTTCATTCCGCCACGTGTTGCCCAAGGTGTCTCACCTTACGGCTGTTTTCAAAACTCCAGACTTCTCTCAAATCAAACCAAAACATTTTAGGATCTACGAGTTCTGAACACAAGAGTTACATAACGTTTTTGTACAACTAAACGATCTGCTCATTCGTAAGATTTAAACAAGTAGTAAAGTGTATGATTAATTATCTGAAATTTAATATTCTACGGAATCTCGTCTATTATATCACAAAAAATTGATCAGTATCGGAAAATTAGTTATATACATTTTATAACTTACGCATTCTATTCTTCGGCCTAGTTAGCCTGGAATCACTTCTACCACCACTATTTTCACAAATAGAACGACAACACGAACATGCATCATAACATTAAAAACAGCAATAAAAAAGGCAAGTCTTCACTACCGCAGTCGAAACCAATCCCCTTCCTCCATTATCCTCAAATTCATCATCACCTCAAACGTCCTCCTTCCAAGCTTCACTCTTCCACCGCCTTCATCAAAACCACCCACCACGGGCGGCAGGCAGGCTAAAGTTCTAATGGCCAAAGATATGGCGCAGTGACGTTGGGGGATCACACATGATACAGGATGATTAAAATGCCAATTCCTTCAACCTAGAAATTTTTCTTTTTTCGACGGTTCATCAAAAAATATTTTCTTTGACAATACAATTAGAAATACTATTAGTCCTCCGACTCACTATTAAAGACCACTGGGAATTGTAAATCTTTCGTTCAAACCACAAGTGTGTTACTTAACAGGCTTAACATCTAACTGAGATGTAGACACATGCGAATGAAATTTATTTCAGTGAAAATATTTGGGTTTTTTTCAAAGTATTTTTAATAGATGTTGCTTCTGAGACAAATGCGTTTCCCGTACGGGTTTCGTTTCACGTCACCAGTAATAGGCGAGGACACCATATATACATGTCTAGTCTCTTCACCCCCCTCACACTTCAACCCCTCACACCTCAACCCCTGACACTTTACCCCCTCACACTTTACCCCCTCACACTTTACCCCCTCACACTTTACCCCCTCATCACTTACCCCTCACACTTTACCCCTCACACTTTACCCCTCACACTTTACCGCCCTCACACTTTACCCCCTCCACTTTACCCCCCTCACACTTTATCCCTCACACTTTTAACCCCCTCACACTTCAACCCCTCACACTTTACCCCTCACACTTTACCCCCTCACACTTTACCTCCCTCACACTTTACCCCCACACTTTACTGCACAACTTTACCCCTCCATTTACCCCCCTCACACTTTACCCCTCACACTTTACCCTCACACTTTTACCCCCTCACACTTTACCCCTCACAGCTTTACCCCCTCACAACTTTACCCCCTCACACTTCAACCCCTCACAACTTCACTCCCTCACACTTCACCCTCCCACTTCATCGTTCGAATTTCATCTCGATCGCCCCTCACCGCATAGTCGACGCACCGTTCACCTAGTCACGTTCCCGCGACCTGTCCGCATTTCACACCGCCGTCACCGCCGTCCGCAGCGTCGCTGCCGATGTCGCCGCCGCCGCGGCCGTCGCTCCCGCACTCCGCGCTCTGCTCGGGCGGGGCGGGGCGGGCGGGCGGGGCGGAGGCCAATCCGGCCAACTCCGCGCGCGGGGGCCCCTTTCAAAAGTTTAAACCGACGGTCCGATTCCGCCGCGCTCCATAATAGATGAACGCGCGTCACTTCAAACAGAAGGTGATCCCCGTGCAGCGTCGCACGCGGCGCGGCGGCCGAGAGAGAGAGAGAGAGAGGAAAGAGAGAAAGAGAGAGAGAGAGGGGGGAGAGGAGAGAGGGGGGAGAGGGAGAGGGGGGGAGAGGAGAGAGGGAGACAGAGAGAGACGGTCTAGGCAAAGGCCACCGCGAACGAGGACAGCACCAGTGAACGGAAAGAGGCGGCTCCAGGCGGCATGCACGAGGGGAAAGTAAGATGGCCACTTGAAGCGCCAGTGGTTCGATTGATTGATTGATTGATTGTTGAAGTGAATTCGGGCACGTCAACTACCAGGGTCATTGGGGTCAACTACCAGGGTCAAAAATGCCCAGTGTTTGGTTTCAAATTCCAACCAGTCCTAAAAATATGTTCGATATTGCTGGAAACCTATACCTATCTGGCAACATTGAACTGGCAGCAGCAGTGCACCCATGCGACGAACATGAGTTGCAGGATTCGTAAGCACGCTAACACTGTCAGCCGTTCGCCCTGCCGTCACAAACCCAGAACACTGTAGTCTAAGATGCGTCTTTGCAGTCTATTGTGCCAGTGAACTTGAATTGAAAGTGATTTGTGTTGTTGGTAACAGTACATAATTTTTGTTAGTAACTAGTTTTTAATACAAAAAAATAAACGGTATTTATATGATGCAGGCTATAAATTAAAAAAAATTGTTTAAATAGTTTAAAAAATAAGGTGCGTCTTACAGTCTGAAGCGTCTTATAATCAGTAGAATACTGTAACACTTTCTCTGTCCAATGGTGAGAAGGAAAGATGACAGAATACTGCCTTGTATTTCCTTTTCCATTTCACCCCATCTCTCTGCATAGATCAACGCGTCGCCTTATGCTAAAGGCGCCGCTTCGCGTTAAAGATTAAACAAGCCTCGACAAGTGAAGGTAAAAGCTTAGAACACCGGAAAATGCCCACCTGACAGTAAGTACATATTTTAATGCACTTCTCGTTTGACGTTGTACCGTCTTTCGTATTTTATCACAGCGAGTTCGTGTGAGCGAAGAATAAAACGTAGAAGCGAGTCCTTTAAAAGGCAGCTGCCCATATCTCCTTTTCACATGAAGAATTTCGTTGGAGAGCAAACAACGAGTAGGACACTCACGAAAAAAAGGCATATTTAAATTGAAAACGAAACAAAACCGAAAACAACTAAAATTAAAGCCTGTTTTGCATCCCATAGCAAACATTTAACAAGCCCAAAACAAAATAACTTTTCTTTCACGTTCGCATGCGTGACTTGTTTTAAACAACAAATACGAGAGATGAAAAGCCGCAAAAATATTTCCATATTTTAATGCCGCATGAAACAAAATGGCCTTTCACATGAACATCAACCCGAAATAATTATTCTAATTTCAACCGGACCCCATTTCCGTAGATGGCAGAACGCGGGCAATCCCGAACGGCGTTTAGATTATTCGATACGTCCGCGGCAGTCGATGCCGGCTCGTACCGCAGCGTATGCAGGCTACACGAAAATTACTGGGCGTTGGGAAGTGAAACGTCAAATTTCGTGGCTTTATCCGCGGTTATCGTCCGCACGCGGAGGCAGGCACATTAGCACGAGTCTCGTGGTCACCGATTAGCTCGACGGCAGCGCGCCCGACGGGCGTGCCCGCCAACCCACCCGCCTTCAGTCATTGCGCCTGGCCACTCACCTCTCCTCCCTCATTGGCCGCCGCTTGCGCACTTATTCCCCTGACCATTCGTCCACTCGCCCGTTACACCACTCACTCGTTCGACTAGTCGGCCGGCTGATTTTTCGGCCATTCGACCACTCGGCCGCCCGACAGCTCAACCGCCTGTCTGCTTGACAGCCCGACAGCTACTGTCCGAAAGCTCGACTGCCCCACAGCTCGACCGTCCGACAGCTCGACCGTCCGACAGCTCGACTCTCCAACAGCTCGACCCTCCAACAGCTCGACCCTCCAAAAGCTCGACCCTCCAAAAGCTCGACCCTCCAAAAGCTCGACCCTCCAAAAGCTCGACCCTCCGACAGCTCGACCTTCCGACACCGACAGTTTTTAACTAACTACTCTTGTAGTTTTTAATTAACTACTCTGATGTTATTTATTGTTAGTCAATGTAAGCTTAATTCATGTAAAGTTAATATATTCTGCCACGAAGTTGCGGTACTTAATTGCAGAATTAATTATAAATCTAATCTAATCTAAGCACGGTGCTCTTGATCTATTGTACATCGACGACAGGTAAGTTATGCAGTATATATGAAGTTCCTTATCGAACGCAATAACAGAAAAAAAACGTATCAGTAAAAAATACAATTATTTGTTAGCACTCGTACCGTTAGTAAAATTGACGTTGTTTTACACACGTCTTACATAATTAAAAAATAATATTGGACAACTTATATCAGATCCGACGTCTCGGAGTCAAAATTCGACAAGACGTTTTGGGATCAAATTCTAACTCCCAATATATTTCAATGTATTACTGACTTCTACAAGCCAGATCTACATTTAATGCTGCTAATCATTTAAATATAAACGATGACAAAGACAATAAGCTTGAAGTACTTTAACAATGCTAACAGTACAACATAAACAGATCAATACTAAAGTGAATGAAAATCTACCAGCCTTCATCTATTTCATTCAGTTTATCTGCCATCATGTCACCTGAACGTCTACAATCTTACAATCCAATAAGAGCACACACACGCCTCCAGATCTGCCATAATCGGTCATCCTTTAGAAGTACACACGTCATTTACCGTATTAATTTACAAATGTACTCAAACTACAACTGTTCATTATATTGAACGCTCTGCCACACAGCGTATCGTTGTCTCGTCTGCATCGGACATTCCAAGGCCCCCTCAAAAAAATCCTTCATCTGTGTGAAGCACAAGGCCTCCACACGCGCGCTAAACAGTACACTCCATTACTCTGCTAGCCTGCGAGCGCTCCATTCACTTTCCCAGCTCAGCACTTCGGAAACAATTGACCTCCTTCTAACAGACCTGTCCTCGTGTCACAACAGAATATTACGTTGAATGCTCTTGTGTGCATGTGGAATGTGACGGGGAAGGCATTTGGGACGAATCTGCCTATATCTAGTAGGGTGACTAGCCAAATTACGAGTTTCAACTTCTTTCGGTGAAAAATGAATATCACAGGAATAACAAACGACTGAACAAGAATGTTCTTCTTTCACATTACCTCCGTTTTTATTATAACGAAGATTACTATAAAATGATATAATATTTTGTATATTCAGAACTCTTCAGTGATAAATAGATAACACAGGCAACAAATGATATGAAGCAAATGTTTGGTAACAAATGATATTCTCGGCATCTTGTAGCTTTTTTACTTTCTCGCCTACTACGTATCTACGTAGTATAGGCAAAGAATTGTAATGCGAACCGGAAAGAGGCGATCTTTCGTCAGACAAGCTCTAATGTAAATATCCGATACCAAAAAATGGTTACATCCTGTTCCTTTATGTAATAAATTACTTTCTCGAACAAGTGTAGCCAGAAACCATGTTTTCTCGGTCGTTGATACTGAAAAATTGATATACGGTAAATTGTCTGTTTGTCGATCCGTCCGTGCCTCCGATCACCTACTCCGTCCATCCGTCCGTGATTGACACTAATGTCTTTTAGACGGTATTCCCCGATCATTCTGCAGAAGTTGAGTCATTGCGAATGATATTTTTATTTTCGGAATACCTTTCAAAAAGTCTCGACTACATTTTCACAATTTTCTCAAAAATGGCTCCAAATTTTTGATTTTTTTTCTCAGCTAAAACAAAGAACATTTAAAAATGGCACAGGCCTAATTTACGTTAAACTCTCTTAATTTCCGAAAATTGCAAAAGTTCAATTTTTTCGGTACTTTACTACAATTACAATATTAAAGAATATTTTCTCTCAATGGAATGAGTTTTAAATGAACATTTCTACATGTTTAGAAAGTATGTGTATCTTTTTTTTATGTGAATGCAATTAAAAAATATTTTTCCAAAAACGCCTCGAAAATTTTTCTTTTTTTTCTACAAGAGATCAATATACTCTTATAAAATGGCGAAGGTTCCATTTTTGGTGAACACTGTGCATTTTCAAAAATTACGAAAGCTACAAATAATGTGACAAAATACATGCTGGTGTAGCACTAATTATTTTCTCATCGATCAGAATTCCACTTTTTCCCTTCACGGATAAGTTATTCAAAATTGTATCTTTATAGACTTCAAATGATGCGAACCACGCTTTTTCTTGCTTTATTCGTAAACCAACCATGTAGAACTTGTACTCAAGATTAAACAAGTGGTGCTACAACAGCACATACTTTGTCGCGTTATTGTACACAACTACGTAATATTTAAATATTGAATTTTTTGCGCTACTAACACCTCTGCTATTATTAGAAAAGAAGCAATTAAACCAAGAAGCGAGAAACGCCCTGTTGCCAGCACAGCGTTGTCAAAATTATGTGCATTTGCATGCTAATATATCAATACAGTAATTAGAATACATGCAAGTTATATTAAAATAATTACGAAAATTCTGGCTGCTCGCTCCTGAGTTGCCTTTCGTCGTAAGATCGCTGTTCCAATAGTGTTTCATCGTTTTCTTTTATTTAATACTCAGTAAATATGTTTAGGGATCGGATGATATTAAATGATTTAGAAAATACTTCACCGGAAAGTCTGAGGAGTAATTTATAAAAAACTGCTGCAAAATACATCGCTATTGGAAGTACTCGCTCTCGAGCGATACCCGAAAATGAGACTAGGACAAATTTTTTTACCGTTTCCTTTACATAGGTGAAGGAAATTTAAGGAAAAAAATTGGAGCGATTTTTGAGAAATAAATCGTATATTTCAATCGCAAATAAAGCAAAAACTAATCGTTTTTCACAAAACTCATACGTGACTTTTTTAAAGAGCTATTTTTGTACAACACACTTTGTGTAAGACAAAAATGTCTATCTCCAATTTTGAAGTTTTATTTTCTTTTTCAATTTTCGTAACTTTGGGAATGTTAACAAAAATTACACTTGTACCATTCTCTCAAACATCCTTTGCACCATTCACCAATAAAATTTAATCAAAAAATTTTGAGCTATTTTTTTTTTGAAAATGCTCCAGGGGTGTCATTTAAAGTACTCCCCCCTCAAATTTAAAATATCGACTTCAAATCTCAGGCCCTTGACATCAGCTAGAACAATTGGGGAATATTTATTTTGGTGAAAATCAGCTTAACGGTTTATGCGCTAGCATTGTGCACAGACGGACTCTAGCGTTGTGCACTGACGGTAAGACAGACAGACGTTTTGTCGTCAATTGATTTTTCGGTGTAAAGAACGCACAAAAGATGGATTCTGCCTACGTGTTAGAGAAATTTTTTCTATATTTAGCAACTGGATTTTTCCACTTTTTCCTTACCAGGGCCCGGCAATAAGAGTTTTGGGTAAAAAATTCACCATTTTCGACGCACGGTTACAATGCTTTCTCTTTTTACGTTAGTAAGTGTGAGAAAGTAAAAGAAAAAATAATTGTAAATCGTGTCACTTGAGATATTTTGTGACGATTACATTAACATCCTATAGTGGTGTTAAAAAAGGTTGATTCTTTCGAAGTAACAGTCCCTCTGGAGTTCCGTAATATTTCTTAAAAGTTTACTTGAGACAGCATCGTAGAATTATTAAAAGCCAGAAATGAATTTCACAATTTTTCCTTATTAAAGATAATACGATTCAAAAACTTCTCAAGGTTGATACGTACAAATGTATGGTAAACGGGACTACAAATACCAAAACCAACGATATCCCATGCTGTAACGTATCAAGTCTTTCTTGAGTATTAAATTTGTTATTTGTGGTAGTTAACTTTGAAAATACACAGCAATTTAAACATACACATCTACTTTACAAGAAACGTTATACCGCATTTTCATTATAATCTCAAACATATTCCAACGTTAATAGTGGTTAGAAGGCTATTAATGTAATATACAGATGAAAGCTGTCGTGAAATGTAAGTCAAGAAACTATCAAACTTCTGTTAAACGAAGAAAGAAAACAGAAAGAGAGTAGAGAAAGTTTGTAAAAATTATACGTATTAAACATTATGTTAAAGTTAATGTTTAATAAGTGTATTTTGAAGAATAACAAATATTCGAAAACTTACAGTATGTACAAAAAATCGAGGACTAAAGAAAATCAAACCTAGATTTTTAATCGTGTTTGAATAAAAACGTAGGGAAAAAATTAAAGACATTTTTTAGAGAAAAAAATCGTTCAAAAATGTTCCACTTCCTTTATTTTGCCACAGCAGGATAAGCCATTTCTCTTACTCACGTCATATTATTTATTTCCGTTTTCTCAAATCTGATAATCCAAGTGCACAGTCCTAAATATTCTACGAGACTACAGTACATTAATTTCATTATAACACATAATACAGGCATAATCATTTTCAACTATTACCACATAGCTTTAACTTAGATTTTATTCCACGTCACATTCCTGCCGCATTTGAGATGTTTATCATTCTAGTAGACGGGGTACTTAGCGTCGCTCAGAAAGGATTGAGCGAGCTTTACAAGAAGTGGATACAAATCACTTTCACGGCGCCGTAGGTGACCACTGAACCTTTTACAAGCACTTAAGTTGCAAACGTTCTAGGCAGCTATTTTGTGCTGTGGTAAATGTGTGTGATGGTGGCAGATGGAATAGTGCGACTTTATCATGTACACGCTACATCGCATGGTAATCTATTCTAAAAAACGATAACACATTGATGCTGTAAATCATTGAAATAGAAGCCGGAGCGATAATCATTAGAAAGGAATGTTGGTGATAAACAATTTACACAACTAGATGAGTAACAGAAGAAAAGCTTTCCAAGTGAATTAAGATTCTAAATAAATTTTAATAAAATATGTTGACCATCATCATAATTTCTACCTACTGCACAGATCCGCGTATACTCAAGATGTTGATATCAGGCGTTCTGAACGTTGCTTTTGGCAAAATAGGAAGCAATTTGTCAAATAAATCGGACCTCTTGACACTGAGTCGGGCGATCTGGGTAAGTAAACATACATCAACTACTACGCGCGGAATATTTTACGTCTAACGAAATTCTGAAAAGACTGTTCTAAATCTACTATTTAAAACTCAATACTTCAGAAAATTAGTGATGCTACGACAGCACACACTTTCTTGCAATATTTCTACATTTTCTATTTTCGAAAAATCAGAAATTTCAACGAAAATGTGTTTACGACATTTTTTTAGCGATCCTTATTGTATCAGTGAAGAAAATTAAAAAAAAATTAGAACGGTTTTTGAATCTTTTTATAAATTGCATAAATTTTAAGTACGACTTCACATATAACGGATTGTTGTTATTGTATTGCCCAATTTTATTAGATAATTGAATCCTGCTTTTTGATACGATTATGAATATATACATTTAATGAATTAACAACATAGTAAGTTTAAGAACAGTTTGTGAATTTGGGGCAATATAAAGTTTAAAAGAGTGATGTGAGATAACATTTTGTACAATATTATTTGTAAGAAGGGACATGTGGCGCGATGCGAGTGTCATTTACTCACCACAATCGTTCTACAGCAGATCAGAAGCAAAATCCATCACTGCGTTCTGTCCTCGAATTATCACACCCGTCGTTCCTGAATCTGTTATTTTTGTATATTTCTATATTACACAGGCGGTTGGATACTACTATGTATTTAAGCTGCCCTGGAGAGATGGAAGCAAACTTGCGCAAATATGGGATTTTCAATCGGAACTGATACTCTGTTCACTTTAGTTTTTATGGACAACCAATTGAAATTGGCAGAAGATGAAGATTATATCAATTACATGTTGAGAAAACTATTTGAAGAATACCGAAAATAGGGGCTAACAATAAATATCTCTAAAACTAAATACACGGTAGCTAATAATGTAAACATAAATTTGATGCTGCAAGATTGTGTTAGCAATGGAGTTGATAGCTTCAAGTACCTTGGAGTGACATTTACCGAAACCGGTAAAAGTGAAGCTGATATTATTGAAAGAACAAGAAATGGGAAACAGGTTACAAATATTCAGGGCAGATTGTTTAGCAAAACTAAACATAGGGACCACAATTTTAGACCCAATAGAGGCAAAATGCCTGCTTGTTATTGGAACGTGCGTCGAATGAATGAGAAAAGTTGGCCCCAAAAAATGATCAAATGCACCTCTGCTGAAAGAAGAAAAAGAAGAAGAGGGAGACCGGGGGCATACAGTAACGAAAGCGATGGACGGAATACATCTGCAAGAAAACTACTGGAAAGATCATCGCAAATGGAAGCAAGGATGCGATAAGAGGTCTCTAAGTTGTAATAAATTATCAAAACTAAAAAAATTAAAAGATTAGGCTCTCACACTTTCCTGTGTATTCCAACACAATGAATAACACTGTACCCACCGTATTCCCATTTCTTCCCGTACAATCGTTTGAAATAGTACCATTATTGGAGCTATCGATCTCGAGTGATACTATCGAGTTTCGTTAAACTTCTAATATCATTGCCCACTTCTTTAAATCGCTACTTCGGTGACGGTAACATCACGGAATGTAACTACTTCATTTATCATTCTCTAGCAGATTGCTCGTGGAACAATTGACTAACAACAATCTCCATCTTATATAAATTTGTCAGGGATCGATAGAACTCTGATATTACAATTTCAACGTCGTCATCCCCTCCCAAAATTATGATCCAATACACAACACTACCATTATTCCTTCAATAATGTCAACTAAAATTTTCACAATTATTCTAGGCTCTCCCATATTCAGTCAACTCCACGCACTTGTTTTAGAGATATCGAATCCGGAGTCGATCAAATTCTTAATGAATGTTGCATTTCTTTCCAACTCTTTCCTTTCCCAGTTATTCAACATAAAACCTATTATGATACCCGTGCCCAAGTTTTATGGTCATATCTGATATGGATGAATGGATTGAAGGATGTGTGATTATGAATGTGTGGTGTGAATAATGGCGGAGAGAGAATGAGAGGCAGAGGAATGGAGAGAATTTCTTCCGCGAACTCATTTTGTCTTCCACAGCGATACCTGGCCCCAGCGGTGAAAGGCGATTGGTCTGACCGCCACAACACGGGCCCTACCGTTCAATTGTTCTACAACAACCATTGGTGCCCAGACGACTCGAGAGAATTTGTATGGTGCTCCTGGGACTCCCAAATAACCGTTTCAGCAATATCACCAAGTCACATTCAAAAGAACTGAGCGGCCACCACTGCTACTATACTTTCAATCACTTGTCCCACAGTCGTTCTGAAACACTTCTCTCATGAATCATCCACTGGATGCGTCCTTTTCTGAAATACTGGCTTTACCAATTCCCGCCATGGCAATCTCGGAGGGACGTTTGTTCATTCTTGGGGTAGGTGTTGGTTAATGATAGGTTCCTTAACTGTAAAGTAATACCTCATAATAATTTATACAAAAAACGAAAGCATTTAATTATTTGACATAAAATTCTGCAAGCAAAACGAAGTTTTTGTTGCAATGAGTCAGCCAAAGAATACAGGTTTTGAAAGGAAACAGAGGATAAAGTAAAGCTACAAAAGCAAGAATGAAATGAGGTGAAAAGAACCAGCAGTGAACAGTCGTTGTATCACATGTAACCTGCGAGAATTTCTATCACTAATTACATTTTCAGCCTGAATATAGAAGCGAAACAGTCCTCCATTTTCGGAGAATGTTCCTGCGGACGACGCGACTAAAACAGGACAGTAAACGTTGATGTCGATTGCCTCTGCGGTTCTTATACTTCATTCCACCGCGGTGGAGACTATCCACGCCTCTCATCCCTGCGGTCTGGAGCTAGTTTACAGCGTGGTCAGCAGCAGAACGAGATTTCCCCATTTCCGGGGCTAGTTCGGCCAACTACCACTACGGTGCTTTGGCAGCAGCAGCAGCAGCTGTTGCAGCGAAAGGGGAGGGTTTTTACTCATCAGTAGAGAGCTCGGGAACCTCGTTTCGGCGGTCGTAACGATTCGCGTGGAGTGGCACGCCCCTCCCCTCCTCGAAACACAAGGCCTAGAAAGACGCCGGTTCGCTTTGATTGATGAATGCAGCCGGTGTCACTTGGTCATCTTCTTTTCAACGACTTTGTGGCGACGGGCGACTCTGCAAAACAAAAACCAAAGACATAATCAATAAGCCGCACGCCCTGTTCATGAATTTAACATTTCACGAGCCGGTCGTTATACCAGTCTCCGGGTTTCGGGGACGGTCCATAGACAGGCACGCTTGCATCATTGGATTCATTGCAGAATTATGGGCGCAAACAAGCGTATTTTTTATTCATTGGGAGAGAAATACTAGTGCGTTATCAGTTTTGGACTTTCTAATACAGTTTTTTCTCTCTTTTCGTAGAAATAAACAAACCGGCTCGCGGCAAACGGCGGGAATTATTGGGTGTTTCCGCCGCTCTGACAGATTATTTACCGTTGTGTGCTATCAGCATGATCTCCCGCCCTCCGATATTTCTGACACGAGCCATATTTGTTCCCAGCAACTGCATGAAAGGGGCGGACGAAATGGCATATGCCCGCAGTATCATTCGCAAAAACTTTTGCCCTTTTCCAGGATAGCCTTCGAATTTGTTCACAAATTCGTGTCCTAACGGGCGAATAGAAAAAACAACAACCGCGTGTGTTGATTACGTAGCCGCATTATTGTTCCTAATTTCACTGGCACCCAATGCATTGCATGTGGCACGCTCGTTATCGCTGCACTTCGAAACGCTGTTAAAAACGTGTGTAGGTGTAACGTGCGCGATTTTTAAATATTGTGGCGGGGAGTGTGTAAACGAATATTCCCCGGGCGGTCCATGGGGGCGGGACATATCGCCCAGGGCGTGGACGGGTCCATGCTCGCATAGCGCTCGCACCTACCCTGTTGACGCTGTCGTGGTGACAAGAACGAAGAGATATGGAGTGACATTCCTGGGGGAAGGGTGGTGATTGTTCTAGTCAAATCCAAACTGAAGTGCTAGGCTCTTTAAAACATAATATTTTTGTTCCTTGGTATCATGACTCCTGATAAATTAAACCTTTACAGAAAGCAACGTTTCTCTATTTGCTTTATTAGAAGAAAGATATACACTTTATCTTGTTATGTAACACTGATTCTATATTATAAAACTTCAAACATTGATTCCATTACTACAGTCGTCTGGAATTGAGACGTTGAGACATGGAATGAGGAGTGTTTGTGTTGAAGACCTATAACAATCATGTGGGATGCTCGTCAAGTGTCAGAACATTCTGGACATGTTGGGAAATACAGTACGTTTGCTCCACTCCAACTATGGGAATCCTTGATTCGTCACGTACATCACAAAAGACAAACTGTTCATTTGTGATTGGTGATACATTTCAGTTTTCTTGATTCAAAAGTTCTAAGGTGAAATCGGATCCAATTCATACTTCGAAAAAATGCTCTTTCTGATTATATTCCTGGATATTCTTTTTACTCACTCGAAAAAGCATTCAAAAGGTTCCTTTGCTATTTTTAACACCTTTCTAAATATCATCCATCAAATTTGGTAAAAAAACCCATTAGTCAGAATCAATACTCGTGCGTGCTGCTGGATGGATGATCCGCGTCTAAGGAAATAAAACTAAAAATTAAAATTTACAGTTCATCTAAACTGAGCAGAAATGGATATCGTAGATAAATAATATTGAATAAAACAATTTTTCAAAACTTGCGACAACTTTCCCGTCAAACACAAAGCTCTCGACAAGATATTGTTCCCATCGACGAGCGCCAGTAAATTCGCGCTCGCCTCCCGCCAGGCGGCGCCGTAGAGTTGTGGGCGCGGACGGACCGATTACGAGCAAATTTCGAGGACGCTAACGAGCAGCGAGCGGATTACGAACGCCGCAACGAGGACAGCGGCGGCTATGGTGACAGCGGCGGCGGCGGGAGAAGGGCAAACGAGGGCGGGGGTTCGATTCCTGCGATGGCACTTGGGAGGCGTGGGCGACGACTAGACAGGAGGACGCCGAGAACGGGAGGGCAGCAACGGTAGAGAGAGGCGACGAGGGCGGCGAGGGCGGCGAGGGCGGCGAGGGCGGCGAGGGCGGCGAGGGCGGCGAGGGTTGATGCATCTTAAATGACGTGATATTCCAAAATTGCAATAACTTTCCCATCGAGGACGGTGAAAGACATGAGAACGGTGTCGTTGTCAGAGAGATGTGTTGAGAGAATAGTGTGAGTAAATGCAGAGGAATTCTCACAATTGTAAGATTTTTAAACGTACCCTCGAAATCCTAGAAAGTCACATTGCATTGACTACGCAGAATTCTTAATAGACTCAGGCTTTCAGAGCAGCACAGTTTCAAATTTTAACTTGTTGCACTAGCAGTGAAACTGGAAATTATTAAACCATGAAAGTTAGACCAAAAGGGTGTTGGACTTTAGATAATAACCCGTCTGTCGGGATATAAATGAAGGCAGAATGCGAAAAAGGGAGAGCGTGATTCGGAGTTTGTTGAACATAATGCTCCGCCATGAGTCGAGTTGAGGAAACTAAGAAATGGTCGATCGAGGTAGAATGTTCCCATACTTGTGAAGCAAGATTCCAGGAGTGTTTTCCGACAAACTTCACAGTTAAAAATCAACTTATTTCGGGTATCACTGTTTTGGAAATTTCAAATATATTGTAATATTTCTGTTTTCGTAAGAAACGCATTATTTATTCGTGTTCTACAATCCAAGGCTTTGTCTCCGGTTTTAAATAGAGATATTGTTAGTACTATCCATTTAATAAATAAACTTGATGTAAAATATAAATAAATAAAATTAGTTCTTTTGATTTGTAAAGATGAATAAAATACAGACATGACACTATTACTTTCATATTTTGCGAAGTGTACAATTTATGTGGAACACACTAGCAATGTGAGGCTGTATGACACATGAGGCACCGTGTGATTAGTGCGTAGACCCTTTATCAACCTTCCCCCCAACCATTTGCCTGTGTTAGTGATACCACCGATATGGGCTCTTCCCGACTTCGGGCTCAGCCTGAGGGGCTGGGCGGGGGGGGGGAGAGCTCTTTATTATTACTGAAAGAGAGGAAACTAAGGAGTAACGGCTGAAACTGAGGGATAGTGCGCCAATTTATCCGTTTTTTTATTAAAGTTAACATTTGCTACAAAGTATTGCAGGCCACCCGTGATATCTATAAACAATTAATTTCCATTTTATTTTAAAATAAATGGAAATATAATTTTTGTTAGTTCTCAACCCCTGAAAGAGCATTTTCCAGTATTTTTTGCTGAATGCACCATAGGTTACAAAAGAAAACGATTACGATTCTCACGACAAGATAAGATCACGAATCGAAAGAATCAGCCTTCACACCGGCGGTTGGTAGGGGAAGCGGTCGGATACAGGCCGACTGTAAGCAATGTCTTGGGCAGCGGCCTCCGGCACCAGTCTGCTCCCAATTCTTGCATGAAGCAGCGTTGAACTTACCAAAGCCCGCGCATTCATTCACTCCCTATTTCGCCCAAACATCACAACTCGCACATCTCTTCCAATTCTCAATTGCTCACCGATTCACACTCATGCTCTGCCACTCCACCGTTTGCTAGCCACCCGCCCACTCCCCCGCTCACTCACCCGTCAGCTAGCTCACCCGTCTCTTCTCTCGCGTATCCGCCCGAAATCCAAACATTAGCTCTCTGACCCACACATTACTTTATTTTCAATCAACCGTCGTCTAGCTCGTTCGCATTTCCGCTTATCCAATGACTCGCTAACCCACTCACCCCCCTACTGCTATCTTGCTCACTTACTCGCCTCTTCGTTTCTGTAAGTGCCCTTCTATATAACCATTCTCCCAGTGCCAAGCTCGCTCGCCTTCTCACCTGTTTGATAGTTTTCTATTTCCTCTTTCTCCTCTCTTGCTCACGCACCCATCTGTTTACTCGCTCACTCACCCACCTTACTCTTTTGTCGCCCACCCATTCGTCGACCCAAACGCCCGCTTACAGACCAGCTCTGTCGTTCGCGTCATCTGCTGTGATCAATTGTCCATTGATGTTGTATCTCGTGAGCTGGGGCTGTTCCTCCCCTGCTGAACCCACAGGTCTGGCTCTAACTTGCACACGATTTGAGTGTTTCCCGACCCTCCCCCTCCCCCCCCACTCCATAGTAACTCTCCCAGACGGGCACATTTCAACAGCGACAAGCTCTCTCTCAGCTCTGGACTAATCTATCTATAATGCGGGTCATATAAGCGTGTGTGGGTGTCCTGTAAAGGAAGATAAGAAAGAAGGATAAGAAAGGAAAGCTTGCATGCGATCCGTGGCCTGTTTGTTAAGGTACTGCTCTTGCATTCGCCTAGTATTGACAGGAAAAAATCACCTCGGGCAGATGGCCGTCAGAAATCTCCTTCAGACAGCAATGAATTTCGACCTAACAGTCCAGTATCTACTATTTTGTTCACAGCGTAGTGTAACTAAGTAGCTAGTGTAAAATCATCCTTCATGAGACCGGTCATAGACACTGCCGCGGCTGGTTGATCTGGACTGTCAGGGTGACGCCGCGTCGAAGGCTGAGTTGCCGACGTTTCGACCATCCTGTCGTGGTCTTCCTCAGGGCTGGTATGCCAGCCATACCATACAGCCCTGAGGAAGACCACGACAGGATGGTCGAAACGTCGGCAACTCAGCCTTCGACGCGGCGTCACCCGGACAGCCCAGATCAACCACATGACTCTGGCCGCGGAAACCTACGACTTCACTGCGGCGGCTGCTGCCGCAATAGTTGTTGTTCGAAGCTATCTCAGCCGGGCCTCCCAACCCGTCTCTTCGCCCACCAGTCTGCTCGCTGGGTGATCCAGCCTTGGGCGCGCTCTTGATCGCTGGCGCGGCGCTGCAGTGGGCGACGAGCAGCCGGCGCGCGCTTGCAGTCTACTGCGCGCGGTTCAATAGAATTTAACCCGCGGAACTCGATTTGGCAGCCCCGTGCTAAAGGTGGGGTCAGGTGGCACTGACGGTTGCGCTGTGCACTGCGATACGCGGGGCTCAGAGGTGCAGTTGCAAGCGGGGTAAGTCGACAAGGCTCGGATTCTAACGATCTAAACAGTTTTTAAACACATCATGTCCCATAAAATGACTTAAAAATAAGCGAAGAATGACCTTTTTTATTCTAAAAAATTGTATGAATATGTTTATTATTCAATGAATTTTACAATTAAATGAAATTTATTTATGTAAAATTATATTTATTATAGTCTTTATTTCAGGGGGAAATGTAATCCTTAGCTCCGATAACCCAACCGTCAGGTTTGATATATCGAGGAAGTTACCGAATATCAGTGTAATTTTAAGAATGCCTGCAGATTCTCCACTGCAGTAAAGAATTTGGTCATGAATTGATGATACAATAAAAAGTACATACGTACATACATACATACATACATACATAAAAGAGTACCGGCAATGGGATGTATTTAGATTTTTGTGCGGATTTCATATTTTTATTGGCATGATCAAAGAGTCAAAAGCACTTCCGTTAATTGAAAATAATAACATTTCAGAATTACGTATTTAATATTCTATCCAAATTTACACACTAATTGAAATCAAATTTGTGAATTGTAGTTTAGACATATAACCTCCGGTGAAGAAGGCACCAATTATTTTTAATTGTGATTTTCTGAACTTGATGTATTATGTTTTAAAATGTTTGCTAATATGCTTTTTCGTATACTAAAATACTGTTTGGTGGTATTTAATGATCTGCAAACTAAATAAATTGACTTCTTCGATGCGCTCCTCTTATGTCAAACTTATTACACATCTTTCTCTCCAATTTACATTAATAGAATGGTCATTTTTGAAATCCTGTCGGCAATTGGTAGAGTGGATGCAAATTCTCTGGGAGAAAATTCTCTCTAAAACGTTAAAGGTCGTCTGCAGATACGCAAATCCACATCAAAAGAGTGAAAAGGTCATAGAAGTCAATCAAAACATTTCAATATTTTAGATTCACTTCTATTTTTTACAATATTGCGCTTTACTTCCATTTCACAGAAGAAAATATCCATTCTTGTGTATCTAAACGAAAAAATATATAGTGGAAAGCATTTAGCACCAAATTGTAACAACTTGACAAAGTTGCGTTAATATTTTCTGGAAAACGTGATAGAAAATTTCTCTGAAAAATAACATCACAATTACCTAAACTAATTAAGAAGACTAGTTGTTTGAGAAATTATCGGCAAAAGGAGTATATTACATCTTCTAGAAGAATTCTTAAATATGTATACAAAATGAACTACTGGTAATAAATCAGCGCGTACTTTCTCTCCTGTATTTTCACGCAAAATTACGCGAAAAGTACTCGATACACAAAATTTCAATAAAACTGTACATAACCGTATTTGAAAATCTATCTTTACGGAACCAATTTCATTAAGGCAAAAATCTTCAACTTTAATATTTTACTTCCTATTGTAATTCCTATAGGAAGACTCCGAAAAACTTAAGCAATTTTTCGAAAAGTCATAATTTTCAACGAACATGAGACCTGCGCCATTCTCTTAAACGTAAACCTCTTTCATGCAATCCAACAAAAAAATTACTGAAAAACGAGGAGCATTTTTTTTATTTGGAAAATGTCCCAGGAGGTTCATGTATAGTGCCTCCCGAAATTAAAATATCGGATTCAAATTCAAGAAGCCACGACATCAGACAGATCCATTAGGGAAAATCCGTTTTGGAGAAATGGGCTGAACGATTTACCCACTACCGTTGTTCACCATTGTTCACCGACGGACAGAGAGACGTTTTGCAGTCATTCGATTTTTTGATATCAGGGACCCACAAAACATGAATTCTGGCTACACTAGATGTTGAGAGGTTTTTTTCTTTCTAAATTTAGCTTCTGGATTTATTCACTTTTTCGTTACCAGGACCTTTAATGAAAGTTTTTCTGCCAAAAATTTGTGTTTTCTTTCGCGAAGCACAACATAACTTTCTCTCCACTCTGTAGAGAGAAAATAAAACTTCAAATTTTTCTAGTTGCAGAAAACATCACAAAAAGTTAACGGTCGAATTCGAGAAACTTTTATTATTTTAAAACTTTTAATAGTAGATATATATATATATATATATATTATTTATATTATATATATATATATATATTAATAAAATTTTAAGACAATAGAAAAATTATTTTACTGACTTTTTGGCGGGCATTTCAAGTTTTTCAATTATTACAATTAGGGTACAAATTTAATCTAGAATGGCGATTAATCACTGTCTGCTAAAAATCACCGTATCATTTTACATACTACCAGTGAGTTAAAGAAAAGTAAGTTTCAGTCGATATTTTAACGCATGTAAAGTAATGTTGCAAAGTAATAAATCTTGATATTTAAAAAAAATATGTCGAAGAAAGTACAACAAAGAAAAAGAAAGGTAAAAAAGCGGAAGTGACATTAAAATATGTAAATTTGTGAATTCCTGAGTCAAATTTTTTGTATCTTCCTTAGAGTTTTAAGGTTTCAAGTAAACAAAATAACAAGAATATTTCCTCAAGAGGACACACACCCCTCTATCTAACATTAACGGTAAAACGCCCCTACGTTACCCCGCGGCCGAGAAATACGTTATGTTATTTGCTTTGCGCTTGGGCGATGGCATTGTCCTGCCGCAACTACTACGTCGAAGAAACCACTCGCCGCTCCCAGCCTGTCGCTTCGTCGCAGGCCACGCCCGCAACCGCCCTCCCGCCCTCGCCCCCGCATCGCCCATCGCCCGCCGCCCCTCGCCGAACGCGATCCAGCGCTCGCAGGCCTGCAGGATCGCCAAAAATTAGTTGCCTTAGGTAATTACACTGTTATCAGGGGCGCGTTGGCATCGCTTAAGGCTAATTATCAGTCGCAAATAATTAATTCGGTCATTATTAGGTTAGCTCCCCTCCCGTTCTCCTCTCGCGCGCGCTAATACCGTTGGGGGTGAGGTGGGGTGGGTGGGGGGAGGGGGAGGGAAATGCGTTCGACTCGGGCGTCTGCCCGGGCCGCCCGATCCGGACGCGCCCCCCCCCCACATCAACTTTGTCTTCAAGCGGGCGTTCACGGCCGGCCCGTGGGCGCGGACAGGTGTGCGCGCTCTTCAAGTATCGCAGCGGCACGGACAGTTACCGGAACAAAGTTGTGTTCGCTGAAACCCGCCGGTTCCCCGACGTCCCTGCCCTTGCCCTTGCCCAGCTGCCGCCCCCCGCCCCCCTTCCCCTCCACCATCGACTCGGAAGCGTCTGTTCCAGACTATGTCGATGATTAACGGCAATTAAATTTTTCGGTCGCAGCCATAGTGACAATTTCAACTTTCGTGGATTCTTCGCCGACGTCCCTTTGCTTCTCCTTTAGTGCTGAGTTCAGCGCAGCGAAGTATTTCTTTAATACAGGAGAATCTTGGGGAGTTTCGAAATCAAACAGCCTCGTGTCAGCAGGAGGGCCGTGTTGGATAAAACAGATTACGAGTTCACAAGAAGAGAGATTCAACAAATGGTAGAACACGTGACACACAACTTCTTTTTGGCACAGGTCGACTTTTATCTTCTTTATATTAATATGATTATTTTGGACAATGTACCATCTTTGAAAAATATGTTGCGTAAGCAATTTTTTGGATACCAGCAATTACTATATCTCATAATAATTTGAAAGTATTTACATGATTGAAAAATATTCATAAAACAAAAAAAGTAACAGAAGCTTAAAAAATCAGTGTAACCCAGTTAACTTTTTATTGCAAATGCATTTTAGTTACAGAACCTTATTGTCCTCTCTCAAATAATAACGTTCAAAGGAAAGATAAATTCGTTAATTTTCAGGATCCTTGTTTATTGCTTACAAGAAGTGTGATTTATTTGGTTAAGAAAGTATCGAAATACTCGCACACGGATTTAAGAAACTAAATCACTACTGGCCACGGAAGATAATCATTACTTACCGAATATTATAACAATCAATGTTCCGAGATATAAAATCAACATTTCCATGTGACAATAAAACTTATTCACGGAATCCTGTGTAATATACATTCGGGAGGGTAGTACACCTTATCAATTGGCATGGTACACAGTACTTTCAAGTTGGTTTATAGTTTAGGAAAGGCGTTTTATATGCCACACGATTAATGGAGAGGAAATTATGAGATCACATCAACATATATCAGGTCGTTTAATACCCTCCCAGAATATCTGCGAGATTGAAATGTTATTTTACAATTGTGTCGCCCGACCTAGCAACTGCAACTGCACAGATCAGTTTGCCCTACTTCAAAGGCGGAAGATATTTCCATCGACCTACATATAAAACACTCTTCTTACTTTTATTTAACATCAATTACCACATTAAAATTTGTGTAACAAAATCATTTGTGATTGATAATTTATTCTTTATACTATGTATATTGTGTTTGACTTATCTATTGTTAAAATATTATTGTGCAAAAACAATGATTAAGAAACGATTGACGATGATAAAATTAAATCCGTGCCTACATGTTTCCCGACAAACTCAGAATAGTAAAAAAACTAATATGTAATTAATATAAATACTCTCGCGTCTTTTAGTGCATAAAGTAGAGTTCTCTACGTTTTATAATGTTTTTTCTATCATGAGCTTTTGTTCTTATTCGGGAATATCAAGGGCTCAGAGCGTTTTCTAGGAAGGAATGAAAAAGGTTTCAATACATTCAAGCAAAGTAAGAAGTCAAAAGAAATATATTCCGTAAATACTTTTTAATAATTTAATTCAAAGTATCAACAACACGTAACACGAACTAGCCAATTCAATGAAACCCTAATATAACCTCCAGCTTAGTTACAATTTTTTCCTTGCTTTCTGTGAAATACATTTGCGGGAAATATATTTGTTGTGCCCATTTCTTCTTTTCTCAAGTTGGAGTTTCCTGTGGTTGAACGAAAAGAATGGAGAAAAAAATATTCAGATTTCATCTAACAGTCATAAAACATAAAACAACAATACTGTCTAGAGACATAACAGTTCTGCAGATACATAATTCGATTCATCTATACAATTTTGGTTTTCAAACATTTCACGAATAAGGGATTTTTTTCGAATAAATTCGTTTTGAGAATACTCAGCAACTAAAGAATTTCCAATCCTCACGTCAAGAACCTTTCATCTAGAGAGCTCCCTGCAGCCGAAACAAGCGTATAGCAGCCCATGCGCAGTCTCTCGGGCGATAGATGTCACCACCTCCGCACGTCGTTAATATTTGATGTCTTTGGCGCACTATAAAAACAGCGCGCTTGCGCTATTGTGTCTGGCCCTAAAGTGCGGAAGCCAGCACTCTCATTTCGATATAAAAACACAGGAACCAATAAAGGGTCTTTCCCCGTCACCTCGTTTAAATACGAACGTTTATTTTTCATTAACGCCGGAGACTGCGGCAAAATGTTGAAAAGGTAACTCTGACTTCCGAACCCCCTCCCCCCGCTCCACTGCCATCCGCTTCCCGGGGCTCCTACCCACCGAGGGCGGTCGGGTGGGGGGTGGGGGTAAAAAGCGAGGAACGCGAGCGAAATAACATTGATATGCGAGCGTTTGATGAAAGCCGCCTGGGTCACGCGCTTGAATTCGCTGGCTTTGTGTTACGGTAATATAGCACACTAGCGCGCCTGCACCCGGGTGCCCGCCCCGCCGCCGCTGTCACCGTCGTTGTCGCCATTTGCATCTGCCTGCCCCGCCCCCGTCCTCGCTGTTCAAAACTTTGCCGCCTGCAACTTCACCGTCCGGGTCGATCTCCATCGCCGTTCCCGTTCTCGTAGGCCCCACCCACCGTCACTGACTACCGCTGCCGTCCCCCTTCCTGCCAGCGCTGCACTCGTCAGGCCCGCTTCTGGTAGCATATCCGCTGGTGTCTCCCTCCACCCTTAACCCCCCTCCAGACATCATCCCTCAGGTTCTCGAGGATTTTCGATACTAGCTAGAAAGCTAGGCCGAGTTTTGTCGTTGCCTGGAGGAGTATTCTAGCGGCCGGCTGCTCTGATTGGCGCTTTTCCATGGTTTGTCCGATCACTACCAGGCAAAAGACGGAGCAGCACCCTATCAAACGGGCCACGGACGGCGCGCGATCTTTCCTTCTCATTCCTTGTCCTATCCTACCTCTTACTTACATTCAGTTACATGCACTTCTCTACTGGCATCCAGAAAGACCGATCGAAACTTAGATGAAAGTCCGGTTGGGGCAGTGCCTCGCTGGTGGGAGATACCTGGCAAAATGCATGCACTACACGTACGGGAATAGTTACCTTAGACGTGGCCGGAATCATCAATAAATCTAACAATCGATTAGGGCCTCGCCCTTGTCGCCGGAACTCCTGGGCCTCCGCCTTATTTTCCCAGCCCTTGACACCCCCTTCCTTGTCGACTCCGCTCCTGACACCACTGACGTCCCCCCTGTCGTTTCTGACCGACGTCCTCCCCTTGTTGGGTTCGCCAATTCCCCAGCGCCTCCTATTCCCTGCGAATATAGCGGCTTCACTCACGCAATATTTGCCATTCAGGCCTGGTTAGTTTGTCAGCCCCTTCGCAGTCCCCGCCTACGCACCCCTCTAACAGACTCCCTACTTGTATGTCCTTTCTCATGTAGTCCCACCCCCCGTCCATGCACTCGCTGTTCTTCCAGCTCCCTGCTCTCCTGTTCTCTGTCATGTTCTACTCCATGTCATCCCCGTCTCCTCCATCCCCAACTTCCTTTCTTCCACCCGCCCAACACCCGCGCTGTTGACCGCCACTTCACCGTCACCACAGTGGTTGCCCCGAATTGTGTGGCTTATTCAAGCCCCTCGCTCTGGCCGCAAGCGATAACAATGTATTGTTATTATTTGTTCGCTGCTGTTTCGCCTCTCCTCGTGTCGGATGTCGGGGCAGGAAGGCCTAAAGCACAGATGGCGTGTGTATGAGAAAGTACTCACTTCCGGTATGAGCAAGCGGTCCTTTTGTAACCTGGGATGAATGACTTATTCTACACGAACGTAATAGTAATTAATGGCACTTTCAAAGACAGTTCGAAAATGAATTAGATCACTGCTGAAGTAGACTCCTTCTAATAATTAAATATGGTAAATAAGAGATGTTGTTTGATACCAAAATATGTATTTTGCTAAAGATTTTTCAATCGCGTAGCGACCATTCTCAGAGCTTGCAGCTTCCGGGTCGAAAACAAAGTTCTGCCTCTGCAAGATCTTTAGCATAATACATTTTTTGATACCAGTAAACATCTTTTATTTATCGTATTTAATAGTTGTAAAATGTAGCTGTCTTTTTACAGAATAAAAAGTAGTATAATATACTATGAAATATTCTAAAAGGTTTCTTAATGCTTTAAATTCTACAATTAAGAGTAAGTAAAATAATTAGCAGGGAAAGTGATTTAATGCCTTCATTTTAACGCTACATTAAAAACAAATCCGTCTTCTTGCAGCTTTATTAGTGCTGTATATTAAGCGGTCGCCATGTGGAGATGAAATATCTTGTAAGATTCCCGAGGACGAGACGAGCCTAACTTCACTATGCAGCAAATGAAAAGATATTAATTAGTAATTATGATGCTGCGATGAGTAATTTGGAGAATAAATGCTACAAAGGCATAGAATGTAAATGGAAAAATAAGAATTATTTATCATTCGTTTTTAAAATATGTAAGACATATTTTCATACTTTTATTTTACGATTTTTAAAATTAGATGGAGAAGGATAAGAAAAAATATTCAGTTTTCCAAACGCATCGAATCACACCTCACGTACTTTAAAGAGTTTACCGCAAAAGGGTGGAACCGAAATTGTTTTTTAAACTTTTTAAACTTTTCCATATTTTACAGTCAGACATTTTTATAATTTTATCGCAATACTTAATAATTGGATGTATTCGTACAAATAGAGGTTTACTATTTATTCGAGCTGCAGTAATAGAAAATGAATGACTACAAAAATTGATTTCAATAATGAATATCAGAAATTATAAGACGGTAGGGTAAATCAATTTTTTTATATTGGTACCTGCATAAGTACATTTTCGGGATTTTTTTATATTTAGTGTTGAATTAAATAAATACATAAGCCTCTTAATTTACAAGTGATATATCTCCACTTTGCGTACATTCTTAATTACGGTTATAATCATGTTCAATAATAGCATTCTATTAACATCACAAAATGTGCATTTTTACGTTTCTTGACACCAGCCTAAATAGGAACAATGATGATTGATGATCAATCCGTCTGTTAATAAGCAAAGAACTGTAGTTTGGAGATAAACCATTCTACCTGTAAACGTTTGTATCTCATTCCGCTTGTAATATTCAATAGATACCGAAAGACTGAGCCATTAAACATTATTTTAAAGACACTCTGAGTACAGAAAATTTCATCAGTTGTGCTTCACGTCGAGATCTGAAAAAGGATGACAATTTTTCTTGCTAACATATGTTATAGATATTTGTCCAGAGGATTCTACCCATTACAAAAGATAAAATAGTCCGAAATAATTTTTTGTTTGTTTATTACACCCATTCATCTCTATTCGTATTTTCGTTCTTCACAAAGTTCTTGAAATTGCTTTCACACACTTTCTGTTTCTTTTGCTACTTTTCGGCACTGAATATTTAATAATAGATTCTATTTCAGTTAAGCATTACCAAAACGACATATTTTAATGTAATATTGATGTCCACAAGCTACTATGGACCTAAAACAATTGTTATATTTATCTTAAAATGATAATGTAATGAAAGCGGAGAGAAAAAGGTAAACAAAGTGATAATTTTATGGCGATATTCATCTGAGATTGGTTTAATTTGAATATATTCTTGCTTAGCATTGGTTACTTACTACACGACAGACATGAGTGAAATGGTCAGTATAACAATGTTTTTGAATCCGCTGTTGAAGATATAGGGCTCCTAAATTGAAATATATAACACTGTTGTTATAGATGATACGTAACAAACATTATGTGAAATGAATTTTGGTTACACTATTTCATATTTTCTCATATGTTCGTATCACAAGTGGTGTATCTCCCTTATAATAAGACCGTAACTCAACAACATTAATCAGTAATACCAATATGAGTTAAAACAAACCTTTCTAAACACACCTATGTAAAAATAAGGAACTGAAGAATTTTCTATAATAACATTAGTAAATCACTAAAAATCTCTTAAAAAGAAAAAAAGGCGAGATGAATGAAAAAAGATTACTCTGAAAACGTGAGTTATACCACATGAGCTTTAAGAGTTTCATTAATTTAATATTCTTGCGTATTTTAAATTCTAACGCGGAATAATTCTATCCTATCTTCGCCAAATATCCTTAGTCACACTAACAATTATCATTATCATTAGCGAAACAATATTGGCAACGTAATCTAACTTCTACTTAACCAGCATCAAAATTTTGCATTTCGTGAGGTGAAGGTTCTCCTACAAGTCTTATTCAATGTGACGCCTAATAACTCTCAGAGAAATATCATTAGTTACCAAATATATAAAAATCTATGTTTGTTTGTTCGTGCTTAATGCGCTGCCGTACCGTTCAACCAATTCCGATAAAACTTTGTCAACTTATTGCTTGCACTTGTGGAAGGATATTGACATAGTACAACTATTGTAACTTCGCTAGATGGCACTGCAGCACAAGATGACACTTCATTTAAATGCAATTCCAAATACAACTGAACTTCAATAAGAGCCTCCGTGTAACTTAGATCGATGTAGAGAAGGACAGGAGAAGGCGCATGAATGATAGAGGAGATGGAAAAAAGAGAGATAAAAGAGAGGGAAAAGAAGAGAGAGAAAGAAGAGAGAGGAGAAATATAGAGGGAGAAAAAGAAAGTAAGATAAGAAAAAGAGAGGAAAAAAAGAGGAGGAAAGAGAGAGGGAAACAGAGAGAGAGAAACAGAGAGAATAAAGAAAGAGGATGGAAAGGGAGAGGGGGAAGAGAGAGAGGAGATTAGTTAACTCTTAAATAAGAAAAAGAACAACTTCAAATTTCAAACGACATTTCCACAATTATTTCTTCTGCAGAAGCAACGCGCCGGGTTTTAGCTAGTTTTTGATAACATTTTAAAAAGTTTTTTTATATTCCTAGAAACATCAGTATTTAGAAATGAACAGTACTGAGGAGCTTCTAATGGGTGCTAACATTCTTGTAATGGATATTGATTGAACCTTTGCACGTTCATCGCACCCATTTCAGAAAAAAATGCGAAAATTTCAGCCTTTCAAAATTACGCCAAAAGCAACGGTTTTTACTCGTTCATGCATTTTAATGTAATCATGTGTCATAACAAGCGGAGTGACACAGTTTTATGATCGATCGCCAGAGGTGGGTCACTGCTGTAGATCGACACATGCAATACCAGCCATTGAATGCGCCAAATGACGAAAATTAAAACAAGTAAATGCCAGAAGAGCATGTAACGAATAAAGAACTTCTCGAAAGTTAAACTGACCATCCCCCTAATATTCTTTTTAGTGTACAGTCTCCATGTGGAAATATGCATTTTTCAAACATTTAAAATAATTCATTCCTTACTTCAAACGTAAAATAAATTAATATAACTGTGAATGTATTGCCTTAATTTCATAATATTAACATTAATACAAATGTGCAACTACATTTCATTTCTATTACGTAAAATAACTGTTCTTGTTATGTGAAAAGTTTTTTATGATATTGTACGAAGGGTGACCTATTCGTTAATTTACTTTGAGTATGAAAAATCAGTCTTACTCTAAAGTTTGATAGCCGTGTTGCGTAGAATCTCGCCAATGGACGGCCCTCGAGATGCTGAACAGCCGTTACAGCCTGTTCAGGCAGAGAATCCAACAAATGATGCGAACTCGACTAGTCAGGAGGATAAAGGCGAGATTTGTGAATCACGCGGCGATACGCGGAGGAAGGCAGAGCTTGGCATGGGCGCTTACAATTCAAAAGTAATATAGGTGTTGTGGTAAGATATCTTTGGCATTTTTAAAATAATTAAAGATGTCATTGCCAACAATGTTGGCAATTTGGCCATTGTTGGCAATGACAACATCTTTAATTATTCAAAAGTAAATTGTCATCAGTAAATTATCAGTACAAAGCCACCAATCAGCACATAAATAATAATTAATTTATATATTTCTTTAGATATAGTTTCTAAATGTACTGTAACAGGGCGCAACAACGTATTATATATCTTGGACAGTCATTTTATAGCCCTTTCAGGAAGCAAATCTATCAAAGGATGCACTCTCAACTGTTTAGCAAGAAAGAGGCGAGCTTTGAACTTAGGTAGCGTTATGGGGAGCAAGGCTGGAACTACCACTGCTCCTTAAAATCCAACACAATGTCGTAACGGTTTTAAATACACGACATTCTGACAATAAGCATTAAAAACACGTTTCCAAAAATATTATATATTTTCAAAATGTTATTTTATGTATCGGTTATAAAGTGTCCGAAGTAACTTTATTATTAGGGAGCACTCGAGATTCTGGGCATCCCTTGCAGCCTGTTCAGGCAGCGAACCCATCGGAGGATGCACTCTTAACTGCTCAACAAGAAAGAGGCGAGCTTTGAACTTAGGCAGCGTTATGGGGAGAAAAACTAAAACTACCACTGCTCCTTAAAATCCAACACGTCATAACGGTTTTCAATACACAACATTCTGACAATAAGCATTAAAAAACACGTTTCCAAAAATATTATCTATTGTCAAAATGTTATTTTATGTATCGGTTATAAAGTCTCTGAAGTGACTTTATTATTAGGGAATACTCGAGATGCTGGGCAGCCCTTGAAGCCTGTTCAGGCAGCGAATCCATCGGAAGATGCACTCTCAGCCAGCCGGCCGGCAGGCAGGGGCTCAGGCCTGCGAATCGGGCGGGCGGCGCGGCGCGGCGTTCACCGGAGCATGGCAGAGCGAGGGCCGCTGGCTCTCCCATGGAGATGAAGAGCCCAGGGGCGGGCCAGCGCTTTCGCGAACATCCACGCTCCGTTAGCTCACCCGTTCGAACGGCGCTAAGATTCCCTCCCCTCCCCTTCCCCCTCCCACCGACTTCGATCTCCCTCCGGGCGAGCAGCCGGGTGCTTTCCGAACCGACGGGAGTCTATACAGGCACGCTAATATATCCAGCGACACCACCACTTTATGTGAATGTAATTTCGAGCAACGCGTGATATATCTTTTCATATTTCTTTCATGCGAATTCACTTCTCTTCAGCGGCTATATTTCATTGGCTTCTTTTAAAAACTCATCTCGACGGTGAAATATGTATTTCTACCCTGCTTCTGATTCTTTAATTTTCTTCCCTTTGCCCACCTCCGCACCACGCGGGACAGCGTGTGCCACCAGCGCCAGGGGCCGGGCCATCTCCCTGCCACCCTCGCCCCCCCTCGAAGCGTGCGCTCCATCACTTCGCTGTTGCCATTATTTTTCGCCGGGCTCCGTTTCCAGGGCAACGGTCGAAACTGCACAACGCGGCCCTTTATATAAATCATACGGCGGCGGCGGCGAGCAGATCTGCAGATAAGAGCGCGGGGAGCCCCGGTGGGGGTGGCAACGCGGGAGGTGGAAACGGAGGAGCGACGGAAACGGGAGGCGAGAGATGCGGAAAGAGCCGTGAGCAGAAGAGGAAAGAAGAGTGTGGGGGGAGGGATGGCCACGGTGGTGGTTATTACGGACTGGATTGATAAAATGGCGCTTGATGTGGGAGATAGGAGCTCAGCAGCGCTGTTCGGGGAGCGGAAATACGAGGAAGTGCAGGCGTTGGAAGAAAGGCACCGCAACGCACCAGGACGCAGCAAATCTAGAATACGTGGGGGGGGGAGGGCAAAGAGGAATACACGCGGAATTATGGAAATTCCGGAGAATCACTTTGGCACGTAAAGGCAGAGGGGTGCAAGAAATGATACGATACCGGGGAAAAATCGGTACGGGTAAAACGGGTATAGGAGTCGCAATCAAAGGAACTAAACCGTAACGGTAGAAACAGTGAAAAAAGGCATCGTGTAGGTGATGTAGTCAGTGTGCGGGTGCGGTAGCGAGTGGCGCTTGCAGGCCACTGGTTTCGCGGTCGAAGCATACAGTCACGTGAGTAGAGATGTGTATCGGAATGACCGTTGGGTGGGCATACAGCTGAGCAATGGAGGCAGAGATTTAGAGCTGACGGGAATGTACAAGCAGCCAGGAGAGTGGGAGGTAGGACAAAGGGCACTACTCCGGGAGTAACGGTCAACGCCCTGTTCGCCCCACGGATACAAGAAGAGACGTAGAGCCGTCATTGGGATGTAAAGAGAGGGACATGAAAAAAATCGAGAAAAAATAGGCGTGGATGTAGAGGGTAGAGATAGACGCGGTTTGGGCATGTGTGGAAGTGGAGTGGGGAGGGCCAGGGGGTGGAAGAAGGGGAAGGGTGGTGGTAGCGGCAGAGGGCGCTCGCCCCTGGACTGAGGCGTGGGCGGCACGGGGCGGCGTGGAAGGGCCGCGTACTTGGCGGAAGCGACGAGAAGGTAGCTATGGGAGGAGAGGGGTTGTGTTTAGGGGGAATGGTTTTGGGGCACATGTGTATATGTGCGTGTGCGTAGGCGCGTGCGAGTTTGTGTGTGAGAGAGAGAGAAACAGAGAGAAAAGAAAGAGAGAAAGAGAAAGCGAGAGAAAGAGAGAGAAGCAGAGAGAGAAAAGGAAAGAGAAAGAGAGAGAAGGAGAGAGAGTGAAAGAAAGAGAGATACAGAAAGAGAGAGGAGAGTAATAGAAAGGGAGAAAGAGAATGAGTGAAAGAGAAAGAGGGAAAGAGAAAGAGAGAAAGAGAGAAAGAGAGAAAGAGAGAAAGAGAAAGAGAGTGCGAGAGAGAGAGAGAGAGTAAGAAAGGGAGAATTTGCATGAGTGCGTGGGTGGACCACATGGACACGGGGGGCGGTGTAAGGGCTAGGCAGGTTATCGGGCTGGCGGACGAAAACAAGCTTCTGATGCGTCGGGTGGGTTGGGTGGGTGTGCGTGCAGGGGCGGGGGGATATAGGGCGAGAAGAAGAGGAAGAGAGCGGCGTGCAAGCGTCCGGACGAGCAGGTGTGGTGCGAACGAATTTCTGGCTGCTAGGTAAGGACAACCATCGCGGGGGAAGCGGAGTGAGCTGGTCAGTGATGAAAACCAGCCGCCGCGTGGCAATGTGGTGGTGGGAGTGGGGAGGGATGGCGTTTGGGCCCAGCCACGGGGGGGAGCTTAGGTGGAGACGGTGTGTGCGAGGGGCTTTCCCGAAGAGCTTGTTTGTTGAGGAAAGTTAGTGGAGGACCCAGTGTCGAGCGGAAGGGGACAGAGAGAGTAAGGGTCGCGAGAGCAAAGAGTTCAAAAAGGAGGGAGGGTGTGGAGTGCGGGATGCGAGAAGAGGAGCCGGGCGAGGCCTTGGGCCTTTACGTGGGTGATTTTTGTGGGTTGAGAAGTGATTGGGCGGACTAGTGGCTCGGGCGATCGAGGAAGCAGTTGGGAGAACGAGAGAGCTATTGGGCTGAGGGAGAGTGTCGCGTGTGTGAGAGGTTGGGAGGGTAGTGTGTAGTGGGTGGGTAAAGGGGAGTTGGAGTGCGCCGACCGAATGAGGCCTGGTGGACTAGTGGGTGGGGTGTGGGTAGAAGAGTTGAGTGAGAGACGGGTAGGATAGGGGCAGAGAGGGGACAGTAGAGGAAGTAGTGAATGGGGGAACGGAAGAGGGAAAGATGGGCGAGAAAATGGGTTTGGAAATATGCGGGGAAGAAAGGGCAAGAGAGACAGGGAGAGGCAGGGGAGAGGCGAAGGAAGACGGGCGTGAGAGCGCGAGGGCAGAGTGGCAGGTTGTTCGTAAGGGCCGGAGGGCTTGGCGTAGCGAGCGGGCGCACGGACGACTGCGTATAACGGAATGTGAGCGGGAGGAGAGTAGAAGAGAGGGCAAGAGACTTGGGGAACCGAGGGGGCATGCAGTGGGTGGGCGAGAAGGGACGAAGGTGCGGAGAGGAAGACGGTGGGCAAGAATGCGGAAAAACGGGCGTGAGGGCAAATGTGCAAGCGAGTCGAGGATATAGGGGAGCAGGAGAAAGGTGTGAGGGGGCGTGAAGAGGGGGTAGAATAGTGAGGAGGGGGAGATGGAAGAAGTGGTGGAAGAGAAGGCCGTTGGGCGGGCGAGAGAGGAAGAGAAGTAGGGAGAGGGAGAGAGAGTGAGAGGGAGAGAGAGGGAGAAGAGGGAGGGAGAGAGGGAGAGGAGAGAGAGGGAGACGGGAGAGAGAGAGGGAAGGGAGAGAGGGAGGGAACGAGAGAGGGAGAGAGAGGAGAGGGAGAAGAGAGGGAGAGAGTAGGGAAGAGAGGGGAAGAGAGGGAGAGAGAGGGAGAGAGAGGGAGAGAGAGGGAGGGAGAGAGAGGGAGAGAGGGCGAGAGAGAGGGGGAGAGAAGAGGGAGAGAGGGAGAGAGAGAAGAGGAGTGTAGTTCCGGGAAGGGCAGGTTGGAGGAGGAAGACGGTGGGCGAAAAAGCGGTTGTGCGGAGGCGCGTGGGCGGGCGGGCGGCGGGGCGGGCCGCTCCCCGCGCGTCGGGTGGGGGTGGCGGGGGCGGGGCGAGCCCTGACCTCCCTGACCAGCCTCCCTCGGGCGCGCAGATACCGCCGGGGCCGGCGGCCGCGCGCCCGGGTCGCGCTGAATGGGACTTCGGGGAAGCCCCTAAACGAGCGACAAATTATTCCCAGATATGAATAACGGACCGCGCATCTGATAAGCGATTAATTGAAATGTAAATTATATGAAGATCGTAATGAAAAGTACGGCGGCGTTAAGGTTAAAGCAACCCTCCACTCGACCGGTTGCTTCAAAGTCGGAAAGGATATTAAGCGAGAAATGAAAAACGTGAAAAAAGGGTAAATACTTGGAAGTGAAATAGAGCGTAGAATTTTTTTCTATTAAAATGTACCTCCGTGAGCATATTTAAAGTTGAACATTCTCCGCTTAAGTTTGCTTTTCAAGTTAGTTTTTAGACCATCTTTTGCAGATGTTGAGATCAGACTTGCATCTCCCATGTATTGAGTTTATTCAAAATGTATTTTCGTAATGCAAACATATTAACGATATAAAAGTACCCATGAAAAGCCAAATTCACGAGTGAAGTAGTTTGGAATTTGTTTTATTATTCAAATATTCTAAATTCGATATACCATGTTTTCTCACATCATATTCAGAAGAATAACTTGAAAATTCGATACGTTTCCAAATATCAAAAGAAAAATCTGGAGATATTGCGCATCAAGGTTTGGTAAGTGTGAATCATGTTTTTCTTATTGCTCTTAAATGGGATATATCGTTCTTGCTATTTCGGTATTGGCATTTCTTTGACAACGTAGAGGGGTATACGTCGAGTGTTTTCTGTCTCACTACGCCAACCATTATAAACACCACAAACTGGAGTGAAAACTTTTCATCAAATCCATATGCCTTTGGAGACCGGCTGATAGGTATGCTGATGGTGTTTATTCGAGAATCATTTTTCTGGAGGGCCTTAGAACTTTTTCATTACACCATTCACATATAGTGGTGCGGCTGGCTGTAGGAAAATGTTAGTGGACGTTCTGCAATGGAGAGTCTCCATTCGTTCTTTTCCTCCAATGTCATATTTCAACAGGGTAACGCGCCACAGTGCCCACATCTGATCATTAGTGCAAACTGAAGGATCACTATAATGAATTTTTACTCTGCTTTTGCCTCTAAACTCACAGAAATGTACATCCATGGAACATGAGCGAGATGGATTCCGCCA
>BOPP01000204.1:1224282-1239624 GCA_017312745.1 Gryllus bimaculatus
CTGATTATCCGCTGCTATTCTCGGCACAGACACACTTTCTGAGACAATGCAGGAGTGTCACTCCATACCACATATCGAATTCTCCCTTTAATGAATAAAAATCTTTGTTTTCATCATAATTTCATCATGTTCATCATTACTTTCGTTACTACGAAAAATTTGAAACATCATAAAATAATGTTTCACATTTTTCTATTTAATAAACTGCTCGAGAGCAGTTTTAATACTCAACGTTCACTCACGAATAACATACATAAAATAGTCGTGATAATTCTACGCAACTTGGTGGAAGCAAAAAGTAGTTTGCATTCTCATTGCTTTTCTGGCCCGTATAGAAAGTGCGAAGCACTGACACACCCGTTTAAACCTTCAGTTCTTCAGGCCAAAAAATAAAAAAAATAACACTTTTACTCAATAATATTTTAGTTACTGCTCATATAACATCATATTTTCAGTTTTACAAAAAAAAATAGCATACTGCAATAGACGCGTAAAGTTTTAGGAAAATAGGGTGCACCTAGAGGTGACTTTCGTCAATGAACAACGAAGAGATACTAGAAGATCAAACATTGTTTATATTTCGTTGTGAACCTAACAAAAAAAGTTTGAAATGTGCATGATTACTTTGTACATATTTACAGTGTATTTACTTTTCATGAAATTGCCAAAAGCAGAGAAAGGGCAATCTTTGTTGCAATGAAAGCAAATTTTTCTGGTTTTCTTGTTACAAAGAAAGCAACTTTTGTGTTCGTACGTACGAATTCGAAATCGTAAAAATATTACGTTTTGGTTCATAATTATGTGAAAACTGAAAACTTCAATAAAATGTCATAAAATAAATTATAGAACGAATGTATCTTTATAATTCAAAATTGTAGAACATATTTGAATTTAAAATAAATTTTAAAAACCAATATTGAATGTTTACGGTAGGTTGAAAGAAAGTTGGACGTTTGCAATATTTGAACTTTCAGGAATTTTTAATGAAAATTGGATTGTACGTTACTTTTAAATGCATTTTTTATATTCGAGCAAAAAGTTAGACGCAAAGTTGAAAGTGCACTTAGAGATTCACAAAGAGTATTCGTAAAAAAATAAACGATCCCTTTTAAATTCTCAAAGCCTTGATTTTGGCTACGACGTTTGGTCAGTATCTATATTAGAAAACAACGTTTTTTTGACGGAACGGTTCGGAATAGTTTTCAAAAAATAATATTTTTCAGTATCAGACGTCGTCTAAGTGTCTAACTAAGTGTAACGAAAGACGTAATATTTTCAAAATCCTCATCGGTTTTGTGTGTCCTAACGCAACTTTCTCTGTAGCATTTAAATTCGTAAAAGAAAAATTACTGACTAAAGGAATAAAAATTAATTGAAAAATATTGTACTAATACTTGCTTTCTTATATAAGATACTTCTTAATTCAATAATTTTTCAAACTATGCATGTATGTATATTTTTAGGTCAAATATTCCGAAATCTTGTAATTATCTTTGCTACCTCTTATTTTCTGACAACCACATTCATTTCTTTTTTGAAACTACGAACATTACTAGAAGTAATATTTACAATTCAAACTCTTTGCCTTTCGATATTTAAAGGCTCATTGACTTTGTATTATTTATGTATCTTCTTCATTGAACGATAACTAAACGTTTATTGACATACTGAAATAAAGAGGCAGAGACTTTCCAATTCACAGCAGGTTTTTTACTCAACGAGTTTTGAGTTTAATTGTTCTGACAAGTTTAATGTACGTTGAAGCAAGCACTGACACACATGGTTTCTGAGTGGGAGCATACGCATGTGTGGGAAGCGATCTGCCGATATCTTTGGAATCCCTTTTATTTGGGATTTTTACTCACGATCTTTTGCGTATAAGCTGCATCTTTAAGCTACACCATCAGTGCCCAAACAGAATGTATACAATTTCCTTTACTGAATTTACGATCTAACGATGAATGATGCGTTTAATTAAGAGGCTAGCAATCAACATGTGTGAAGTACAAACAACATGTAAGGTATTTTAAAATTAATTGTCAAATACCTGCAATAACAGTAGTATTTTTCACATTCACGATCAATATTTTATTTCGTCTCACATTTTATTTAAATTCAACGGTTTTCCTTTGCTCTTCTACCGCATAACAACGAGGTGAAAATATCCATTAAAGATAATGTGTAGAATTCTACAGTGAAGATGCCACATAGGCTATTTAAATCGACTACGCCACTCAACTTAGGAAGCTCTAGGGAAACAACATGAAAAGCAAAGCTTTTTGAATTATTAATTGAGAAAGTGATGCTAGTAATTTTATTTTTAACTATATGTTACTAAATAACAGAGAATAGTGGACCAGAAAAACAAATTACCGTATCCTCATAACAATACATAAGTGTCCATCTTACAAGCGTGAGAATGTTTGAAACAAAACTACTAAAGCGTATTGAAAAGTACTCCAAATCATCACTCAGAAACCGCAACTTAATACTACAAAACGGAAATGGACACGTTTTAAGAATTTATCTTTTGTAATTTAAACGTCAAATGTAGCATTTCAGACCCTAACCGCTTACAAATCAAATTATTTTTAACAAAAAGAAAAAAAACTGAGAAGTTTAGAAAACATGTAAAACTGGAGACAAATAACATATATAAAAGGAGAAGTTCATGTGAATAATTTCCAGAGTAATGCAAAACATTATTTGTCCCTGGAGTTAAAATACCCCAAACTGAGTCGAAGGGTTGAAGATAATACTTAGAATCTTGCAGTGAAGAGATCACGTACGCTATTTAAATCGACGACGCTTCTCCACTTACGCAAAACTAGCGAAACAACTTGAAAAGCAAACCCAAATTAGTCGGACAACCTCGGAGGGATTGCGGGAGGTCGGGTTGGCGGGGTGGCAGGGGGGCAGGAGGGGAAGTCTGAGGGTTCCGGTGACTTCCCCGACGCCGCGTGTTCACCAATCTAAAAGACAGCCTCCCCTCTGGGGGAGCAGCGCCGTGCTAATCGGCCTTCACAGTGGCACTCACCCCTCGCTTCCATTCTACGTGTCGCCTCCCCAACTCTCCACCACGCCTCCGACCCCACCCCCGCCACCACCCCCGATTCTGCCGCGCCTCCTTCGCATTCTAACGTGCGCACCCTCGCGCCCACCCTACGCATTTCCGTGCCCTCGACAGTCCCGCCATGCCCCGCCGCTTCAAGCCACGATCCTTACCATTTCTATCGTGCCACCCTCACCACGCACCGCCTAAGCTATTCCGTGCCCTCACAGTCCCACCACCCCTGCTTCTGATACGGCCTCCTTGCATTCTACGTTGCACCCTCGTCACGCCACCCCTACTATTACCGTGCCCTCACAGTCCCGCCAACCCCGCTTCAAGCACGACTCTTCCATTCTAACGTGCCACCCTGCGCCACGCCACCCTACTATTCCGTGCCCTCAGCAGTCCGCCGCCACCGCCTGGCGCTTCTGGAATACGCCTCGCTACCATTCTAGCGTGCCATCCTCGCCGCGCCAACCCTACTAATTACCGTGCCCTCAACAGTGCCCCATCCACCCTGGCTTTGATTACGCCTCCTTCCATTCTACGTGCGCCTTTCTGACACCCCTCGCCACGCCACCCCTATCTATTCCGTGCCCTCAGCAGTCCCCGCCACCCCCGCTTTCAGCCAAGACTCCTTCCATTCTAGGCGTGCCAGCGCCCTCTGGGCCACGGCCACCCTCTATTCCGTGCCCTCGACAGTCCCGCCACCCCTGCTTCTGATACGCGCTCCTTCCATTCTCGTGCCACCCTCGGGCACGCGCCACCCCTACTATTCCGGGTGCCTCACAGTCCCGCACGTTCAGCCACGACTCCTTCCATTCTCGTGCCACACCTTCGGCCACGCCACCCCTACTATTCGTGACCTCACAGTCCCCGCCACCCCCTGCTTCTGATACGCCTCCCTAGCCAATTCTACGTGCCATTCCTCGGCCGCGCCACCCCTACTATTCCGCGTGCCTCACGAGTCCACCACCCTGCTTCTGCTACGCCTCCTTCCATTCTACGTGCCACCCCTCGTCACGATGCACCCGCTAACCTATTCCGTGGCGCCTCACGTCGGCCGCAACCCGCTTCAAGCCACGACTCCTTCCATTCCTAACGTGCCAACCCTCGCCACGCCCACCCTACTTATTCGTGCCCTTCACAGTCCGCCAACCCCTTGCTTCTGATACGCCTCCCTTCATTCTACGTGGCCAGAGCTGCGTCACGCCACCCCTACTATTATCCGTGCCCTCACAGTCCCGCAACCCCGCCTTCAGCGCACGGGACTGCCTTCCATTCTTACGTGCCACCCTCGCGAACGCCACCCCTACTATTGCCGTGCGCCTCACAGTCCACCACCCTGCTTCTGATAACGCCTCCTTCCATTCTACGTGCCCCCTCGCCACCGCCACCCTACTATTCCGGTGCCCTCACCAAGGTGCCCTGCCACCCGCTTCAGCCACGACTGCCTTCCATTGCTAGTGCCACCCTCGCCACGGCCACCCTACTATTCGTGCCCTCACAGTCCCGCGCACCCCTGCTTCTGATACGCCGCTCCTTCGCATTCTAAGCGGTGCCACCCTCAGGTCACGCGTCCACCCCTACTATTCGTGACCTCGACAGTCCCGCAACCCCGCTTCAGCCACGACTCCTCTTCCATTCTACGTGCACCCCTCGCCGCACCCCACTATTCCGTGCCCTCACAGTCCCGCCAACCCTGCTTCTGATACGCTCCTAAACCGATTCTACGTGCCATCTCCGCCGGCGCCACCCTACTATTCCGTGCCCGTCAAGTCCGCCACCCCTGCTTCTGATAGCGCCGCTACCATTCTACGTGCCCCTCCTCGACGGCGCACGCCTACTATTCCGTGCCCGTCACAGTCCGCGGCCAACCCGCTTCAGCACGATCCGTTCCATTCTACGTGCCACCTCGCCACGCCACCCGGCTACTATTCCGTGCCCTCACAGTCCGCCACCCCTGCTTCTGAGTACGCCTCGCTACCATTCTACGTGGCCATCCTCGGCCGCGCCACCCTACTATCCGGTGCCTCACAGTTCACGCCAACCCCGCTTTCAGCCACGACTCCTTCCATTCTACGTGGGCCACCTAAGACTCGCGCAGCGCACCCTACTATTCCCGTGCCTCACAGTCCGCACCACCCTGCTGTTGATACGCCTCCTTCCTTCTACGTGCCCCCCTACGCCACGCACCCCTACTATTCCGTGCCCTCACAGTCCCGCCAACCCCGATTCAGCCAGCGACTCCTTCCATTCTACGTGGGCCACCCTCGCCACGCCACCCCTACTAATTCGCGTGCCCTCAGCAATAGTCCCGGCCACCCCTGCTTGCTGGGATAAAGCCTCTTCCATTCTACGTGCCCACCCTCGTCACGCCACCCTACTATTCGTGGCCCTCACAGTCCGGCCCAACTCCCGCTTCAGCCACGACTCCTTCCAATTCTAACGTGCCACCGCTCGCCACGCCACGCGCCTACTAATTCCGGTGCCCATCACAGTCCCCTGCCACCATCCTGCTTCTGATACGCCTCCTACCACTTCTACGTGCCATCCTGCGCGCGCAACCGCCTACTAATTCCCGGTCCCTAACAGTCCCGGCCACCCCTGCTTCTGATACGCCCTCACTATCCATTGCTACGTGCCTCCTCGACGGCGCACCCCTACTATTCCCGTGCCCTCGAGAGTTCCCGCCAAGCCCCGCTTCAGCACGACTCCTTCCATTCTACGTGGCCACACCCACGCTCGCCAGCGGCCAACCGCTACTATTCCGTGCCCTCACAGTCCCCCGCACCCTGCTTCTGCCACAACGACTCCTTCCATTCTACGTGCCAACCCTTGCGCGCTAACCCTACTATTCCGTGCCCGTCAGAGTCCCCGCCCACCTCCGTTTCTTCTGCCACGACTCCTTCCCATTCTTCGTGCTCAACCCTCGCGCCGCCAGACTACTATTGCGTGCCGCTCACAGTCCCGACACCCCCCCCCGCTTTCTTGCCCAACCGCCTCCTTCCATTCTACGTGCCACCTCGCCGCGCTACCCCTACCTATTCGTGACCGTCACACGGTCCCGCCACCCACGCTTTCTGCCACGCTCCTTCCCATTCTACGTGCCACGCCTCGCCGCGCTACCGTACTATTCCGTGCGCGCTCTAGAGTCCCGCCACCTCCGTTTTGCCACGACTCCTTCCATTCTTCGTGCCACGCTCGCCGGCGCCCCCCTACCTATTCCGTGCCTTCACAGTCCCGCTCACCATGCCGCTTTCTGCCTACGCCTCCATTCCATTCTTACGTGCACCCTCTCGGCCGCGCTAACCCGCTACTATTCCGTGCCCTCAGAGCCCGCCACTTCCCGTTTGCTGCCACGACCTCCTTCCATTCTTGTCGTGCGCCACCTCTCGGCCGCGCCAAGCCCCTACTATTCGTGGCCTCACAGGTCCCGCCGCACCCCCGCTTCTTGCCACGCCTCCTTCCATTTCTACGTGCCACCTGGGCTCGCGCGCCCACCTAACCATTTCCGTGCCCTGCACCAGTTCCCGGCCACCCCCTGGTTCTGATACGGCTCCTATCCATTCTACGTGACAATCCTCGCCGCGCCACCCCTAACTATTCCGTGCGCCTCACAGTCACGCACCCCTGCCTTCTGATAGCGCCTCCTACCCATTCTACGTGCCATCCTCAGCCGCGCACCCTAACTTCCGTGCCCTCACAGTTCCGCCACCCGCCGCTTCTGCAACGATCTTCCATTGACTACGGTGCAACCCTCGCCGCGCCACACCTACATTTCGTGGGCCCTCACAGTCCCGCCACCCCGCTTCAGGAACGACTCCACTTCCATTCCTTACGTGCCCCTCGCCACGCCACCCCTACATTGTCCGTGCCCTCACAGTCCCGCCCCTCTTTGGATACGAGCCTCCTACCATTCTACGTGCGCATCCTCGCCGCGCCAACTCCTAACATATTCGTGCCCTCACTAGTCCCGCGAACCCTGCTTCTTGCCACGACTCCTTCATTCTACGTGCCCCCCTCGCCACGGCCACGCCCTACTCTTCCGTGCCCTCACAGTCCGCCACCTGCTTCTGATACGCTCCATACCATTTCTAGCCGTGGCCATCCCGCCGGGCGCCACCGCCTACCATTTCCGGTGCCCTAAAGTCCCGTACACCCCTGCTTCTTCTGATTACGTCTGCCTTCCATTCTTCGACCCCTGCCGCGCTAAACGCCTACTATTCCGTGCCCTCATCAGTCCCGGCCGACCCCTGCTTCTGATACGCCTCCTACCATATCTACGGTGCCATCCTGCGGCCGGCGGCCACCCTAACCATTTCCGTGCCCTTCGAAAGTCCCGGCCACCCCTGCTTCTGAGTACGTCTCCTTCCATTCTTCGCACCTCGCCGGCGCTAACCCCTACGTATTCCGTGCCCTCAGAGTCCCGCCACCGGCCGACCAAGCCAACTTTTACTTTCTACTTCACCTCCTCCACGCCTCGGCACGCCACTCTCGCCTTCACCTCCGCTGTCGCTCTCCTCCGCTACCACCCCGCTGTCAGGGGTTCGTCTTTTTCCCATCTGGCCCTACTTCACCAATTCTCCTATCTGCATCTCCACCGCCGATGCCGCCGCCAACCGCCCGTATCGCTATGACGCCGGATCCGCCCCCCCCGACTTTCCCGTGCCTCTGCCTTCGCTTCCTCTAGCACTGCAAGGTACTTTTCTGCTCATCTCACCTAACCTTAAACTCCAACAGCCTTGGCCTGCCTTCGCCTAATCTCACCATTCCCATCTGCTCGGCCGCCCCGTTTGTAAACGAATGTCTTTGCTCACGTAGGGCAGCCCGCGGGCTATTTGTCAATCGCTCGCCGGCTTACCCCCAGATCGGCCCACTCTCAATGGCAATCCCTTACACACCGAGGACTTGGTTTGATGTATTCGCGGTGGGGATTGCTTTCTAAGTGTGCCAAAAGGAAATTAATTGTTGTCAGAAAGCATAGACCCAAAGTTTCTTTTTACTATATTGGTTCGACACTTTGTTTCCGTCATTCATAGGTTAACCGATTTATTTTGAAGACGTTACAACAAATGTTAGTAACTATTGTTCCATTAATGTTTACCAGCCCTGTTGCATTCTCTTTCCCAATTTTGTCTCACACACTGGTGTGATTTTTTATTTAATTCCATTTTTTTATTTTTTACTTTCGTTGGTGAATTGCCAATTTTGAAATAATTTTCTTAGTTGTCCACTCTTGTCAGATCTCGTCCTTTCCGTGCTATTCAGTCTTTTGTATTATAGAGACGTTGTAAGAGTAATGAACATTTTTAACCCTCCTGACCAGGGGAAATCACGTGTTTATTGAGTTTGGCAACATATAATTTTATGTATTTCATTGAAACAAACAGTGGTTTATGCAAAAACATCTGTTTTAGAAACAAAACTGAAGGGGTTTTAATGGCAAAAAATCTTATGTAATACGTAGTATTATATTTCTTGAATGTAGATATACTGTTTAATAGGTTTTCAGCGCGAAAAGAGATAAGTAAAAAATATTACCAATATTAATAATTGTTAGTCATTTCAGGAATTTATATTTTTAAAATTAAAATAAAGATTATACATTTTTATATCTTTCAATTGGAAAGGCAATTATTTTATGTTTTGGCATAAATGATTCAATACTATTAGGAAGTATGCTATTAGAATGGAAAATAGAAGTGAATTGAAAATGAGATTAAACATTCACAGATGACGACGACGAAAGGGATGCCCCCTAAAAGAATAAAAATTTATAATTGGTTATTGGTGTTATTATACAAAATATACACTGTACTGTTTAGTTTCAGAATTTCTATGCAAAATCATAAATGATCAATTCCAGACACGAAAGACTCGTTATTTCCATTCTTTCAATAAAAATCCTAGTGTCGAATGAATCATAACCCCTGTCCTCGATCATATTCAGAAAATTTTTTTTAGAGAATATAAGAAAATTAAACATACACCTTTTAATCTGACTAAATTGAATCCATTAGAAGACTTCCGTAAGCTGAAAAGGTGTTCCGTTTCCAATAAATGGAAATAAAATTATTTCTTTTCGTGGCCTTGCATGAACAAGCTGAATACAAGAGAGCACGACAAGCAATACACCCATTATACATAAGCTTATTACAGGTAAAAGCACATTAACATCCCATTAATCAAGATTCAAGAGGCACTTCAAAATTATATGCCAAGAGACGCGGTACAGATCACGAACGTCGCGAATTTTCAGGAACTCTGCCGCCGCCTACCAATGCCGAACTTCCTATGGTTGATTGGCAGCCGACCGCTATTAAGGAAGACGGCATAAAATTAAGCGGGCGGAGGCGGCGCGACAGAGCGGCGATAGCTGACAACCGAAACGGAATAAGGCCGCGCCGCCTCACACCAGGAGTCGCTTTCACAAGGCGGGCGCGCGCAGGGCTTTATGTAAATCCGCACACAACCGTCGCTCATCTACGAGCGACAACTGCTCCGCAATCACAACCGCTCGGACGCCGCCCCCCCCAACCCCCGCCCCGCTCCACGCGCGCTCGTCTCCGCGCCGCCGCGCCGCCGCTGTGGCCCGGAAATACGAAACGCCCGGCGTAAGACGCCGCCGGCCTCGCAAGCGGGGAAGAAGGCGGCCCGGTGGCGGGGAACGGAAGAGATTAGCAACGCTGGCCCTAGTCGTCGCTGCCTGCTCCCGTGCGGTCTGACGGCGGTCGGGAAGAAGCAGGCGGCGGCGGTGCGGGTGCGGGGGCCGGGGCGGGGGGCCGGGGGCGGGGCGGGGGGGGGCCGTGTGGGGGGGTGCGGTGGCGGTGGGTGGCGTGGCGGTGGGCGGTGGCGGGTGGTGGGTTGGGTGTCCAAGCTAATGGTGGAAAATGGCAATTAACGAGATGCTAGGAACGATGGCTAGTTACCGGGGGCTGGTGAGGCAGTCGATGATGTGAATAATGATGATCATGGTGATCGTGGTCGATTGGAGGTGATGGTGGTCTCCTGAGCAGTGTTGATGGCGGGTTCGCGAGAAGTAGGTGGTTGGAGTAAGTAGTGGTATTGGTATTTGTCTCGGAAGTAGGTGATAATTTGCGTGATTTCGGTTGCGGTGGTGATGCGCACATTAGATTAGTGGACGTAAAGTTGTCACTGCAACGCTGAACGTAGATTCTATAGGCGTAGGTCTACAGCGCACACAGCGATGAATGTTCCGGAATAGAAAGAAAATGGTAAAAATGTCGGAAATTTGCCAAAAAAGGGTATTCAAATAGCCTAGAGAAGAAGTGGAGAGATATAATAAGGAGAGGGAAGACAAGAATGCAGTGGATCCAGATTTTTTGTGTTTGACAAGCAGTGGGGTTCCAGCGAAGTGTAGTGGGATATGAAAACAGAAAGGACTAGAAAAGTAAAAAATCACACGAAAGCGGAGGAATGGTAAGAACTGTGTCGGTTTTCGTGGATGGCAGAGAGGCAATCGGAAACTGCCAATGAAATGTTAGGAAAGATGGGCGCTTTACAGAGGACAAGATGGAAGAGACGATAAAGAGGAACAGATGATGGTGAGCGCAGACGATAGGTGGCAGAGACGCTAGTGGAGAGTGAAAGTGCAGAGAATGAATAATGTGGCAAAGACGAATAGTGGAAGAGACGATGAGTGGAGAGACGATAGGTGGCTAGAGTAATAGTGAGAACGAGAGTAACGGAAGTGGCAGGCGAGAAGTGGCAAGAAGACGAGAGTCGGCTAGAGGCGACAGATAGTGACAGACAGTTGAGGCTGAGATATAATGTAGTGGTAAAGGTAAGCGAGCAGGTAGAAGCCGAAGATGAGAAGGCGAAGAAGTGACAAACAGGCGACGGACGAACGAAGGGTAAGGAGAATACGGAGTAAGGTTGAGGGACGCGGGCTTTGGCGAGGGGAAGGCTCAGCGGCAGCAGCTACGTGGTCGGTGGGGGCGTGGCGTGGCGGGGGAGCGGGGGGCGGTGGGGGGCGTCGGCGCTGGCGCTTATTTAACCTGTGGCCGAGTCAGTTTCCATAGTACAATTAATCACTCCTCCCTGGGGAGAAGCCGGCGGGAAAACCGCGGGAGTAATGCAGTTTCGCAGACGCCGGGTGGAGCGCAGGGGCGCGAAGCAACAAGACTGCTGAAAGGAAGAACGCTAAGCACGGAAAAAAAATTATAGGGGCTAAACAACCCCCGCCCCCTCATCCCCCCACACCCCGTCTCGTCATCCCCCTCCTGGGGGCTGGATCTGCCAAAAATCGCCGAAGAATGGCGTGATCGGGTGCGGAGCCCTGGTGGAATGGATTGCTTTAGCTTCGGTGGCACAGGGACCCTAAATGAATGCTGCTGCCGCTGCTGCCCTCTGCCGAAGGAAAGACACACCTAATCAGTGGAACAATCGATTCAATGGGCCCTGAGCTTTAATGAAGGCAACTGCACGGAAACAAGGCATCTAACTGCAAGAACTTGTGTTTTGTTTTTTAGAAATGAGATTATGCTAAATGATGCATTTCTATCAAGGAAAGGATTGACACTTATTTTAATTAAACTGTAGACTCCCTGTTAATGCAACAAACCCCGGCATGTAAATTAAAATTAATAATCTTTACGTCATAAAATAAGTTCATACCAACAATATATTTTTGTAATTAATATAACATCATTAAAGAGCTACAGAATTTGACATAATTAATGGTGTGGCACAATTAAACGTGTCAATTATATTTTATCATGACTCGGTAATTAATTTAAATGTGTATGGTTCTTGCATATATTAAAAACAAGAAATGGACTTAATATTTCTAGTTGTTAGAATTGTATAGTGAACTTTAATTATACCTTATCTGACAGTTAACTGTTTGGAGTGGATTATAATTTATTAAAATAACGTGTCAAAACCTTAGCAGACTGTTGCAATTCTGTACTTACACCGCAAGTTCGATTACACTTAAAAAGAAATTGATTCCACAGATAATACATGATATGAACTTGTTGATAGAATATATTAGGAATATCATTTTTCCTTTTAGTAAAAATAGTGTGGTCCATACGGACTCGAAAACTTACAAAAAGTCGAAAAATGAAATTCCCCTCAAAAATTGTGCCAATCCGCATCTCTTCCTACTCCACTTGACGGTTGTTACAGGAGGCATAGGTCCAGAAACGTCCAAAATAACGCGTGTCTTGTAATCCCTGAAGCGCCTGCCTCGCAATCGACCGGTAGCAAATCGTCTCGCGCCAGAGCCCTGCGGAACTCCAGAAGTTTCCGAAACGAGTCCACAAACTCCAACTCGGGAACCGGAACGCACGGACCAGCTCGCCCGCACGCGCCCTCCCACACTGGGCCACAAGTCAAATCATGAGCTTTGGTTGAGGTATACCCACTTTCAACTTAACTATTTATTATTGTAATATACTAACTTTATATACACTTTTATTAACCTTTTCATTAGCCCCCATTACTAACCTATTAACCTCCTTAATATTTTCATCTAATCTAATCACTTATACTGCCCGACTGTATTGACCTTGATCACTATATTGTTAACTTGAAAATTATAATTTGCCCTGCACTGTTCATTAGGTCGCCTTTCTTCAATAATAACTGACCAAAATTTAAATTGTGCAAATATGGGTTAGACATATAAATGCATTACCTTTTAAATTTACCCTTAATGAAATCATGCAGATACCTCACGGAGATACCTTGGGTGATAATCTTCAGGGTGCATTCTTCCTGGATATCGTCCGGAAGATGTTCTTGTTGCACTGCTCTCGATTGCAGCAAATTTTACAGCTGATAAAGTTCGTAATATTTCCCGAATGTTTTAACTGTTTAATAATAATAATATTATTTGATCTAACGCATTGAAGAAATATCATTCGCGAACGCGACTTGCCCATTCAGTACTCCGGGCGAAGCGCTTACCCACGACTGACTACATTTTTGTTTCACTTAAAGAAATTATTGAATCATACCTATCTACCGTTTTAATCTACTATAATCCCTCACGTTCGGAGTCTATTTCATTTTACTTATAACTCATAAACTACAACACATGACATAATAACACCCTTGAGTTCTAATTTACATAAAACACAAAATTCTCCCAATCAATATAAGTTCTCGTACCCGAACATCAAAACCGCTACCAAACACAATTCTGCAATATTAGTAGCGTCCCAGTCGGTTGCTGAAGAAAAAGTGAAAAGTTATAAATAATTACGGAACCTCGATTTACAACCCCGCCTTGTCATTTATTCAAAATTATGTCCCGGGGCCATGCTTCGCACAAGAATATCGCGTTCCACTCTCAAACATGGAATACTACGCTTGTTGACTAATTGTTTTGACAAATTGTATTCTTTGGTATAGAATGTTTTGTATGCAATTCTTTAGTAATTATTCGTTCAATATATGCTTTCCTGTTTTAAATGTCGTGGGAGGATCTGGCACGTCACAGTATGTATATTGGTTTATTTTCATTGTTTGATTTTCATTGATTTATTTGTGATTGATTTTTTTGATTTATTCATTTAAATATAGTCACTCAGAACTATAAGTGATGACCTTATGATAGTGATAATTATATGGTGAATGATGACGAAAAAATGGTAGAAAGAAGATAATTGTAGATGCACAGAGAACGGGAGATCCTCCAGAAAAGCCGCAAAAGAATCACTTTGTTCACAACCAAATTACACTTCGATTGGCAGAGAATCGAACGCGGATCTCAGCAGTAGAAGGTGAATGCGCTGATACTGTCAATAGGTAAAACACCTTCCACCTTTTCACATTCATTATTCTAATATGTTACAATTTATTTTGACAATCAGTCTAACAATAACATGAACTTGCAGTACTGACTGAATGTTTGAGACCGCTGCAGTTTAGATCATAGAGTGCATTTCCGCCGTATTTGCAGAGAATTGGGCAAGGTTGCGAGTCTCGTCGTTGGCATATGTTCGACATTAGCTTCTTAGTTACAACGTGATGCATTTTGTTGTCCTCTCCCTTTAAGGCGGCTCCACACATTCGGTATTCACCGAATTGCGAGCGCCGGTTCGCCCAATCCGGAGCAGTTGATGTATTAGGCGGAAAGTTCGCTTCCTTTTGATGTGAGCAAAAGAGCGACACGCGGTGGATAGTGCGAGCACCGAATTTTCGTCGCTCGGCAAATAGCAAGCGACAGTTAGTCCACACTACGAGATGTTCGGCAAGCGGTCGCTCGCTACTCCCCGCATACCGAATGTGTAGAGCCGCCTTTACATACATTAATATTTGAACTGCACTAACACGCATATTGGGGGAATATTCGGAAGCTTAGAGCTGATCCTGGGTAGCTTGGATGCTGCCGCGACGGACGATATATCTGGAGGGAGAAATCCTCCGCAATCCGACGTATATGTCCGCGCCTGTTTTCACCATTCAGCGGGAACAAACTCCGCCACATTCAGCAATTAGAACATTAACTAACGCTAAGCACTAACTGGACTGATGACCATAGCATGTGGCGTGCACGGAAAAATTAATCAATCAGTCTGGATTATTAAGGATCAATAGCCAAAACGATGGAGGAACAGTTTGCTTCCCCATCCTAAGGATTGAAATGGTGTTTGTAAACAGAGAGAATCCTGATCTATTGTTTAAGGAAATGTTGCGATCTGGCGGCGCGAGGAATTGGCCGGAATAAACAGCTGAAGCTATACATCATAGAGTGGCTCCCTATACACATCCACTATACAGTAGCCATTTAGGAAATCGAGAAACCGCTATTGTCGGAATTCAAAGCTAAGACCTCCTAAGAAATTATACATATAGTTTACCTCTCGAGTTTATAACATTGCGTCGTCAAAACTAGAACGGTGCGTCGAAGTTTAGGAAGCTGTCGAAGGTCTCTACAGCACATACTATTAACCTTGGGGCAAGCACGATAGTTTTTACGTGTTGCGACCCACTGTATGGAGCTGAAGGCCGCGTGGGCGTAGTGGTCGCGAGAGTTGGGCCCGGAGCCGATACGCGCCCAATATCCGATGCCGCCCACCACGCGTCCACCTGCGTCACAAACGCCGAGGATCGAGGGCGAAGGCCGGCGCGAAGAAGGAAGAGGAGGAGACAAAGAAACGGAGGAAGAAGAAGATGAAGAAGGAGGGAGAGGGGAACGAACGAGGAGGAGTCGTAGAACGAAGAGACGAAGATGGCGAAAAGGAGGAATAGGAGACGAAGAAGAAGCAGAAGGAGGAGGAGGAGATGAAGTAGGAGGGAGAGACGGTGAAAGA
>BOPP01000204.1:1244166-1257213 GCA_017312745.1 Gryllus bimaculatus
CCCTGCGCGTCCGCCAGGTAAATTAACACCGCGACGCCTGACAGCGGCAACCCGCCGCGCGCAGCGATCGAGAAGCTGGGGGGCGCGGCCGCTGAGTTACGGAGGATCTTTCCAGGGTGAAATACCGCCAAAGGTGGATTTATTGCAATGGGCTCGTGATTGACTCGGTCAAGGAAAATGATGGGATGCGTTGGGTCAAATTTCAAGATGCTTGACGTCATGGTCATTGCTGGAGACGTTTATGAACCTTTTGTAATTTCTACAAAACTTTCGCGATGGATTATCGGACACAGTAATTGCATTCAATTCTGGCTAGTTCGTTTGGAAACAAGTAGTTCATTCTTTTATGCACAATATGTTATGTAATTATTATTTTTCAGCAGTTTAATTAAGTCACTACATACTTGCACTTTTACAAATAAACTGCTATTTAATTACAATGATAAATTTGGTAAGTTGAAGAAAATTAATAAAATTAAGAATTGAAACATTGATCAATTGGTTAGAGTTGTGAGGGCATTTACTGACCCCATATGGCAGGCCTTAAGAATTTTCCATTCGCAAAAAGTTTGAAACGTTGAAACGTTTAAAATCACTTTGAAATGTGTGTATTTAAAACGTGAAACCTCCATCAAAAGCATCTTGAATTGAGCCGAGGTAAGAAATATACCAAAGGTAAACTGAAAAGAACCTACAACTAGGCTACGTGTAGACTGTTTAGTTCATCACTTTCCTTAAATAACCTACGATGATAAACTTTTAATGGACTTTCGCTGTTTCATAGTATTTTCTTTCTAAACGAATTTCTGTAGACTCGACAAGACCACACCCACTTTCTCCATTTTACCGGCCTTTATTTCTCTCGATACTTCTGACATACTTTCACCGATCCTTGAAACTCATAACACTGTGACGTGATCCCTGCAAACATTCTTCATTCTTACGACACGACATTATTACATTTATTGAATTTCCCCCTGCTTACTGCAATGTCAAGGGTCGTAAAATAGAGCAGGCTTTGTATTTTGTGGGTTCAACACGGCTTTGAGGGCAGTGTGATAGCACCCTGACGTCGGTCATAAAGGGTACAAAAAGCTATGTTGTGGAAAGCCTATAATTCAGTCAGAAATATACAGACTATGCTTGCTCTAGCTACGTGTGTTGCGACAGTGATGGAAAGAAAGGTGAGAGCCGGGAAAAACCTGGAAAATTGCCATTTACTCGAAAAGGATTAACTTAGAAACAAACATGAAAAAGGAAAATAAGCAGTATATTACGCCTTTTGTATAAAGTTAAAAATGATGACATATACCATTAATGATAGATGTCGGAAAAAGCATTTGGCATTTTCAAATAACACAAGTATAATTGAATTCAGTACTCTGCACCTCCAGTAAGAATCCTTCAAGTAGTTTGTGTATTCAAGTCAAAACAAGCAGGCATATCTATTGCAAGCATGCCAGGTGGCGAGTGAGAAAGATCATCATTTCACAACACACAGTGTGCTAGTGGTAGCAACCGCACAAAGAGAAAAGTTCCGCATTGCTAATTTAATCAATTAGTCTCTGAAATATTGTAACGATTTATTCATCGTTTCTGTAGGACCCCATACTATTGTTGCCACATTCACCAATAATGCTTTTACCATAATCGCACTATCTGAAGTATCTCAGCAATACCATGTTCTTTAATTGGATTGTTGGTGAAGTAGATACCTTTTTTATTATGATAAATAAATAAAGATATTGTCAGGTATCAATATTTTAATTCAACTTATGATCATTTCGATCGCGTAGCGATCATCTTCAGATCTTGCATTTTCTGGGCCGAAAACAAAGTTCTGAAAGGCAGACAATATCTTTATTTATTTATCACCATGTTCTTTATTTATCCCAACTATCTAATAAACAGACAACTCTTGGTGGCTCGTTGGACTTTCTGCGGCGCAACCAAGGGTTTGATTCTCGGTCGATGTAAAAATTATTTGTGCGCTTTCCTTGCAATGTCCTTGCTGCGTTACGAGAAGAAAGCTCGCTTCTCAGGTTAAATATTATCTAATGATGCGTGACACATCATTCCATCTTGACAATGTTTTCCGTATAGTTAAATAATACGTCACTTTTTATACGATTTTTTATGTTATTGTTTGAAAAATTTAGTATTCAATGCTTTTAAGAACTATCGGGGGCCATTGAACATCCGGGGTCCTGGACCGTGCCTTAACACGGACCTGCATTATCGTCCTATTTACTTTCTCGCTGCACTCCGTCAGAAGTAAAGTGAGAGGAATGTAATTGTGCAGCAAAAATTGGTAATGAATATTTATGAATTTCATGGCAATGAAAAAGGGAAATATATCGGTTTTGTCTAATAGTAAATTCCCTACTACTAAATAGTTACTTCCTCTGACAGGTTGAGTAGTCAGAATCCATGTTTTGTGGGTCCGTGTTACCTAAAATGTGAATGTCACGTCTCGCAACTATTGTGTTTGCTGCACTCGATTCCATTTTGTGTACTAAGCTCATAAAATCCACCTCAAAACATTCTCCCGTATTGTATTTCATCAGGTTGAGTTTTGAAATACCGCTGGCTGAGCAAGACTGCAGTGTCAAAGTAGCGAACTGTACGAAGCAGGCAGGCAGATACTGGAACATCTTTCTTCCCGCCCGAGGAGAGTCAATTTTCTCACATTGTTTATTTAAGATTTTAGCCTCAAGACAGCCACGTGAGAAATGAGGTGCCAGCGTATGAAGGAAGCAAGTAGAATACGTAAAGCTTCATTGGAGAATTCAGAAGGAACGTTTAATCAGTTTTAGGGAAGAGTAAAAGAACATTTCTCTTTCAAAACTTCTCTCTCATTTCTCTCCTGTACTCTTTCATATTTTTCCTCATCTCTTGTCGTCTTCTTTTCGTTTCTCTTTCTCTCTTTAATCACTATCGCATTTCTTTCTCTCTCCCATAACTTGTTTCTAAATTTCTATCTTCTCTCTCTCGCTCTCTCTCGCTCTCGCTCTCTCGCTCTCTCTCGCTCTCGCTCTCTCTCTCTCGCTCGCTCTCTTTCTCTCGCTCGCTCTCTCTTGCTCTCTCTCTCTCGCTCTCGCTCTCTCGCTCTCTCTCTCGCTCTCTCTCTCGCTCTCTCTCTCGCTCTCTCTCGTTCTCTCTCACTCTCACTCTCACTCTCTCTCACTCTCTCTCTCTCTCACTCTCTCTCACTCTCTCTCGCGCTCTCTCTCCATTCTTTCTTTTTTGCATTTTATATGTAGGATTTCTTCATATTCCAGGTTTCCTCACTCTTCCTACATTCGGCGTTTTCTGATAAATTGGCCCCGTAATTGTCTATATGGATGATTTGTAAAAATGAGATGCATACAGAAATATGGATGAAATTTGAGTATGGAAAAATAATATTTATTTGTAACAATTCAAGTAAATTAACTTCAATTATTCACATTTCTGAAACCCTTCTGCATTTATATTATAAATAAGATAATGTTTTCCTTCCCCATTTGAGGAAGGAAACACATTCTGTTTCTCATACATTAACGACCTTTGTATCTTCATTATTACTTGTTTTTGTCGTCATTATGATTCTTGCTGTCCTTAAAGGTTCTTAATGTCGAAACGGACTTCTTTGATGGTGTGTAATGTGTACTAAATTATATTTGATTCGCATGTGATGTATGAAAATGTGTCAAGAGCACAATAACCTGCATGTGTTCCCACACGATTCTCCACAATAATCATGATCCCGGTAACACCTGAATAAGTTCTATTATGATACGAAACACACAAAAATATTCTTCGCACACCCAGTCCTTGCTGAATATCTTAAGCCCGTAACACCAGCAGCATTTTACTTCTGAAAATGTTAATGCAGGAAACACACTAACCTACTAGCACCATCACAATGCGGCACAGTGTTAATAGCACATTTTCGTCGCTGCGAAGAGGTGCATTATGTGCGCTCTATACAACCTCCGTGTTAAAGCAAGATTAAGCCGCAAAACGGCAGCGCTGCGCAGTTCGTAAGTGCCGCATGTGCTGTTATCTTCTATGGGCGCACTCCGACTTTCTGAGATATTTCATTTTCCTTGTTTACGATACAAACCTCGCGTTCTTCTTCCTAATATATACAGCAGATGCTATCACAATGTTGCTTGCGGTGGCCGCATAAACAATGTCTGCGCTTTTAGCAACTTCTGCGGAAGGCGGAGTGCGACTTTTCGTCCTCGTTCTTCTCTTTTTTGTTTAATCCCCCAAGAGTTGGCGACTTGCCTCTCATTACTACTTCACGCTGATACAGTATTCTACTTATCTATTTTGAAATTTTGAGATAATTACAAATATGTTTTGACATGTTCGTAATAAAACATATTTTCTGACATTATTTTCTGCAGAATCTGTTTTAAGTAGCGATAAATCAACATGATTGTATTATTTGGAAACATGGACAGTCACCTCACAGTAATAATAACCGATATTGGTAGCTACGACGCATGCAGCCAACAGTTGACGAAATATTTACACTCGGCCTTGTACGAATAGCTTTGGCAAACATTACACATACATTGTGATGCATTGACGTCCTGTTAAATGCAATACGGTACCACGTAATTAGCAATTTAATCAGTACATTATAAATTAATAAGGTGAATTTTGGGGAAAAAGGATGGAGTGGGTATTAATGAGGTAGAACAATACTCCGTTTTAGAGATGCAAAATGACGGGTGTTCATATTTTACCTAGCAGAGTGCTATTGTGTCTTGGAGATATTTTCTTTTCCCATTGCAAAGTTAAAACTGTTATCATGCACTTCTGCGATTTCGATAATATTCTGTATTTTCTTATAATTAGTACCAAACTTTGGCAAACAAATTTAAAATTAATGTTGGTAAACATTGAAAACAGTAAAGCTTGTTCACGAACATACACAAAACAATTTAAAGTTTTGAAGAGAGGAATTTTACATCGCCCGTTGCGGTTGTGAAGTTCTACATAATATTGCAATATATTTCAGAAATAATTATTAATTCAGCTAATTTAGAATTTTGATGCTACATAGCTGTTCTAGATCTGGAAAGAACTAGGCGAAAATAGAAAATAATATATTGTCATTCGCTAAGAAAATGGATTATTAGATTTTACTAAAGAGAATGTATTATTTTAAAAGTATAGCAATATATTATTTTATTTCGACATGTCTATAATTTTTTCCATCAAATAGGGAACTCATCAAAGAAGTGATCGATTTCTTTTTACTCCATAGTAAATCCTGTCTTTTTTTATCATACGCTGAAAGCTTTCTTTAGTCCTTGACCCAACAAAAAACTGACCCTCCTTCTTCCTACGTGTTCTAGACCGGCGAGTAAAAGGCCCAGATTAAAGGGCAGATCTTAATCCGCAACATCACCCCGAACTAATATTGCCTTTATTGAAACGAATCGAGGCGGTGCACTTATGGCCTGTCCGGTGCATTTCGCCCTCCCTTCCCCTCCCTTCCCCTCGCCTGCCCCGTGCCGTCCCCCACCTCGTCTCGCCCGGTCCCCGCCCGCGGCCGTCCCTTTGGACGTCCCCCAATTGTTTGGAAAGCGCGGAAGCCGCGCAGAGCTGTAAACCCCCTCCCCCGCCCTATGATGACGGGTGCGCGCGCCGGGAGGCGAACGCGGGAGCGTCCGGGGATGAAGGGGGCGCGGTGGGGAAGCGGGCGACAGTGCGAGGGAGGGAAGAGCGACTAATGACTCGTTGCGCGATCAGGTGAGTCCCGGCCGCTAACGAGCGTTTTGACGAGCGGGAGCGGCCCACGCGCGAGACGCGACGGGCGCGGCGGGGAGGGCGGGGTTGAGGGCGCGCTCGCGCAGCGAGGCGATATTCGCAACCGCGGCTCATTGAAATAGCGATCGGTCTTTCGCGTTTAATCGAACGAGGGTATTGCGCGCACGGAGCGGAGCGGTTTCAAGAGACCCTACGTTTGCCAATGAGACGGGATGTGACAAGCGTCTTTACAACCCCAGTATCGAAACCGTGATTGACTTCCGGTGTATGAAATGGAGGTTTTCTGAACACGCTACCAGTGCAGAGTCGAGCAGATAGAAAGGATTGGAATGGTTTGGAGCGAATCGACGGGTCGATGAGACGGGATACGCGACGCAGGGACGCAGGACGCAGACGCAGGGAGATATTCACAATACAAATATTGAAAGGGCTACTGGTTCTCGACAGACAATAGCGGACGGTGAACAAACAAACGGTGTAACAAACGTCAAACGAAAACATTTGTCGATGGATCTGGACGTGTAGCAACATTACAGTACCAGTATTGAATTTCGCTATCGGTTTGCCGCACAGAAAACGGCTATATGTCGAAAATCGATGTCGCGAAAGCGCGGAGAGGGTCGACGAGATTCGGCGGTCGATGAGTCGAGTCGCGAAGTGCGAGACGATATTCACACTGGTTGTATTGGAGTCGCCGCTGGTTCTCGGCGCAGATGGCGGTTCTCTGAACGAACGTACTTCACGAGCAGAGCGGAGCGATTCGAAACGAACCGATGGTCGATTTGGCGGCACCCGGCAGCGAAGATGGAGGTATTCACGTCGCCGATATTGATATAGGAATGAGCTCCCAACGCGGTCAGTGTGTGGTCGCCGAAAGAAAAAAAAAGAAAAAAAAAGATCTGAGAGCGCGCGGCACTCCTATTCAGAGGGGATTGGAGCTAACTGACAGTCGATGAAGCAGGACGTGGGAGGCGATGCCACGCGCTGAGAGGACTGGTTTAAAGCGAACTGATTGTCGAAAGGTGAGACAGTCCGCGCAAGCGATATCTACATCACCAGTTATGAAAATTGCAGAATGGCTCGCAACAGCCAACGATCGTTTAGAGCAATTGTGAGACGCACCGAAAACGTTTGCCGGAGCGAAATGGAGGCGAAGTCGACTGTCAATGAGGCTGCGGTGTGTGCTAAGTCGCATATACATAACCAGTACAGCATTGGCGCACTGCTTCATTGGGGACCAAGCAGGCATGTATCTACTAATAGATCGCTTATGTTCAAACAACAAGCAATGCACTGATGTCTCGGTGAAGAAGAATAAGAGACAACGATTTTTGACATTCATAGCTCCAATATACAAAGTATCCATATCTGCCATTAACTGCTATTGACCTAACACTACTACAGCAAACAAGATGACATTTTATAAATTCAGAGAAAAGTGATTATTTAAGTCAAAATTACTGTAAAATTGTACTTTCATCATTAAAACACGGCATTTCAATTGTTCTTTTAAAACCATGAAAATATATTGTCACTGAAATTACGCTTTTTTCAGAATTGTACTAAACATGTCACATTAAGACCGTTCTGATTTTCATCACATTCAAGATTGTACAAAGTAGTGAGTGCAACAATAAAGCACGAAAAAATGGTGTGCAATACACGACGGCTTTTTTTTCGGATAAAAGTAAATTTACATACACAATTGTGCGATTCTTTAAGCGTATATTGTGTGTCATTAACTGCGTAATCAATGCTCATAGAGGCTTCACAATATCGATATTATCGTCTGTGAGAATGTAAATAAACTTTTTTTTATAAAAGAGATGCAATTTGTTTCATTACAAAAAAGTAATTTTTAGGGATATTCAAAATAAACTATATAAAAACATTGTTTTTATAATTTTCAGTGCTAGGTCGTATATTAGATGGTTATTCTTCCCATTTTACAAAGTGGATGAATAAAGTTTGAAGTAGAAGCAATTTCGATTCATACATCAAATTTCTGTAGGATGAAGTACAAATTAATCAACTCGAGCTGCATACGGTAAATTAACGTTACAGTGGAGAAACTTGCAACATAAAGTGGTCATATATTTGCAGTAAAGTTCGTGAGGTACAAGGAAATGCAGTTTCTATTTCCAGAGTGTCAATCTTAAATTTTAATTTACGCAATACCACTATCTTAATCTTTCCTCACTGTCAACTTTAGTTCGCTACGCTTATCTCAGTTGGTATAAATCATTTGTTATTTAAAGCTCACAATTGTTCATAACAAACCATCAGTCTTTGTAACACAACCTGTGTTTTCAATATTTGCTTCTCCGCTAACATTAAGTTCAAAGGGTAGTTTTGGTGTTGGTGAAATACAATAAATCAATGTAGATTTAACCGAAGTAAGGTACTGAAAATTTTATTAGCTAGAATTGTTTAAAACGTTTTGTTATTTTCTTAAGTAAACCTCACTCATTTCTTTCTTTGCAATAACACCTTTCGAGTTTTGTTGAAATTCGACATCCTTGAAATATAACTTGTAATCGTGCAATACCCACAGAATCTTGTTTACAGCATCCAAAATAAAATTCTGTGCAACCTCTAAAAATAAAATGTACGTCAGTTTCCTCGTTCGATTCCCAACCAATCAGTTTCCTTGTTTGATGAGCTTGGGGATAATGATATTTTATAGAAATAAGATGTGATGCTTAAAGTTTGCGGTTAGATGAGATAAGACGAGAAACAGAGGGGATGAGAGAGATGTATTGCTACTTGTATTGTACGAGTAAATGCGGGAAGGAATGCATTAAAGCTCCAAACGAAGTGAGCTTCGTTTGTGGTCAGCAGATGAAAGAATTTAAAAAGTTCAAAGTGAGTAAATTAAAACAGTGCTGAGTATAATGGTTTATGAAAGAGTAACAACAGTATTGATAAGACTTATGATGATGGTTGATAAGAAGTTTGCTTTGCTTTAACAAAACGGATAAATAGAAATGTGATCACAAATGAATCTCGTTGGTTGTCAAAGGTGCATTGGCGATATTTAATTTGTGTGCGGGAGTGTGTGTATGTGTATGTGTGTGTGGGAGTGTGTGATTGTGTATGTGTGTGTGTGGAAGGATGGTACAAGTCTAAAGCAGCCAATTTGAGTTTTTTAAAGAATTTTTCATTCATGCTGATTAAAAAATGTATTTTTATTTATTGACAGAGTTAAAGAGTTAATGTTAACAATTGCTATATATTGAATGACTTTCGATAGTAGAGACAATTAGTAAAAGCTATATACTATTTTTGAATGTATCGCTGGCATTTCGGAGGGGGGTAAGCGCCATGAGCTTCTCCCTTGGGTGTGTGTCTGTTCATGACATATCTGTTGATTTCGAAAATGAGGGATCTAAACACAGATTTAGAACGATATTGAATCGATAGAAAAAGCAAACCATGAACGTCCTGACTCTCTTTGGCCTGTAGAACGAGTCATTTTAGGAAAAGAAAACAGCTTGTTGTTACGGATAACTGGAGTGATACATAAAGAATTATTAGCTTAACTCAATTGGTATACCCAATTTCTCGGCACAAGAGCAACAAAGGGACCCACCACTAAGAGGGCAGCCAGTTTACACTTTCCAAACCCGGATTTAAATCCCGTTCTTCATCACAGGAATTTTTCTGTTGTTAATTGTAACGTGAAATATTTTTAGATGTTATTTTATTTGATCTATCTCATCACCGTATATATTAAATATTCTCCCCAACAAATAATGTTTACCTGTAAAACATTGTTTATTTGAGAAAACATCAAAATTATGAATGCAGAGGGAAAAAATAATGTATTAAGATAGGGATTGAGTAAAGAAACTAGTATTCTCATTTGTACAAATGTAATAAAACAACATAATACACGATTTAATTCCGGTATTATTGTGTAATAGTATTACAAATTAATGTGTGTTTAAATTAAGTATAAGTAAAGAAAATTTAGAAAACAAAAAATATAAGAAAACTTTCTTTTTTAGGTGAAATGTTGGCAAAATATAATGCTGGCATTATAACGACCCAAATATTTGTTATTTGAGTGAAACACTGAGCAGTTTTTCGCCACTTGGTCTCGACTCACTCGTTGCAATCTTTTCCGTATGTGATGATGCAATTACTGGTGCTATACACTACTAATCTGTGCTATAAGATGCTATTTTAGGAACGCTTTCTTACAACGATAATGGTCATCTTCCCACAAAAACAATACCCACAATATTTATTGTGAAATCTACTACGTTCACTGAGAAGAACAATCAAACCTCGTCAATTTGTAACAACGATTTGTATCTCCATTAACTTTTATATTGTGAGAAGAGCGAGGCACAGACAGCAGTCCTCAGGAGCGATTTCAATAGAGAAAACGCGAATGTCGCAGATGGCTCTCCTCGGACTATCCGGCGAGCGGGGAGGCGAGCGGGTGGTCGGTCGGCAGCGGGCGGGCCATCGGGTGGCGGAATAGGCGGTCGAACAACAGATCGATACGTCACTCGGCCGGCGGGCTGGCGCGAAAGCGGCGGCGGCGGAGGCGGCAGCGGCGGCGGAGAATGGTCGGGCGAGCGGGAGGGAGGGGGAAATAAACGAAACTCGGGGAAAACATCTGCGGGCCGGTGGCGGCGGAGGCGGTGGCGGCGGCGGAGGCCCATTACTGAAACGAGGCGCAGCGCTGCTCGCGGTGGCGGCGGCGGCGGCTGCGAGGGCGGCGGGGGCGGCATTAGGAGATCGGGAGAAGCGGCGACGGCAGCGGGTCTGCGGCCAAGAAGAGAGAGGGGGAGAACAAGTGGGTAGAGAATGTGCGAGTGGGGAGACCGAAGGTAGTGGAAATAGTGGGGTCACAGGGAAATTATTGGATTTCCGATTTAGCGACATTGTGATCCGAAGAGGTGCGACAGGATAGACGTAGTGGGGAATGTAAAGGAATGAAGAATATAAATAGGAGTTGCTGAAGGGTGAAATAGTGAGGAGTCTGGAGAACAGTGAAACGAGTGGGGTAGGTAGAAATGGACGCAGTGTCAGGGGCAACAGGGTACAGAGCAAAAGTTGTAGCAGCGACACAAGAAGATTGGGGCAAAGTGGGGAGAGAGAGAGAGAGAGAGAGAGAGAGAGAGAGAGAGAGACAGAGAGAGAGACAGAGAGAGACAGAGAGAGAGACAGAGAGAGACACAGAGAGAGACACAGAGAGAGACACAGAGATAGACAGAGAGAGACAGAGAGAGACAGAGAGACAGAGAGAGACAGAGAGAGACAGAGAGACAGAGAGCGACAGAGAGAGACAGAGAGAAAGAGGAGGGATTGAGAGAACACACACGGGCAGTTGGCACTGTCGGCACTGTTGAGGGGTGGGAGGAGCTAAGGAAATATAATCTATGAATACAGTGCGAGTTGTGATGACCAACAGCGGCTGTGGACGTGGCGCAAGTGTAGTAGAAAGTGTGTGTAATTTTATTGGCGAGACTACAAGGTTTGGGACTCTGCATGAAGAGCAGAGTCGAGCAGATGTGAATGTGCATAGTGACAACGAAGAAAATTACTTTTACGGGTATTGCGAGAAAAGTGATGGGAATTTTCAGAAAAGTCGCAGAATATTTTGAAAACTCATCTGTCGGAATAGGGTGCCACGATTTGTGCAATAGTGAATGATCAGTGGAAGCAGTAGGAGTGGCGTGAAAAATTAGCAGTGATAATTAAGAATCCAGGGAATGTGAGGGTGATGAAAAACGGCGGGGAGATGGGTACAGCGTGACAGGTGAAGAACGGAATCTAGGGAAACAAAAGATATAGAAGAAACGGGGAAAGTGGGACCAACAAGTACAGCTGGTGACAAGGGGCTAGCGGTCACTTTAGGCTTGTGAAACCTAACACGTTATGGGGTTAGTGAGGAAGTAGATACTCATGGGTGTAGGAGCACTAATGAGTGTAGAGAGACGGATAGGTCTAGAGTCACTGATAAGTGTAAGGATGATGGGTGTAAGTACTCTGATGAGTGCATAGGCACTGATGAGTGCAGGGGCACAGATGAGTGTATGTGTACTGATGAGTGCAGGGTCAATTATGAATGTAGGGACACTGGTGAGGTAAGGATACGGATGGGGTATCACCAACGAGTGTGGGGGCATTGAGGGATGTGGGGTCACTGATGAGTTCAGGAACACTGATGAGTGCCGAAATAGTGGCAGTAGGGGCACTAATGAGCGTATGAACACCGATCAGCATAACGTCATGGATGAGCGTTGGGGCACTGATGAGTGTAGTGACACTGACGACCGTGGATACTATGATAATTGTACAGAGTCGAATGGGCGTAGTGAGCCAAATGGATATAGGAACACTGATGCGTATCTGAACACTGATTAGGTAGCAATACGAATGAGTGTAGGTACACTCAGTAAATAGCAGACGCTAGGACCGTATTGATAGATCATTCATTTATTCTATTTGACATTCAAGTGCAATAATAAGCAGTGTATCTAGTCCGAGTGGTCGTGAGGCGAGGAGGAAGCACCTAGCCCAGCGTCGTAGCAGCAGCGCAGCGGGCGAGCAGTGGCGCCCAGGCTACGACCCCCCAGTGCTTCTGCGGATATTAATATCCGCGTGGGCGGGCAGCAGGTGCCCGGCGCCGCCGCCCGCGCCCCCAGAGAGTAGATCACAACAACATACCCCACAATATTTATTGTGAAATTACTACGTTCAATGAGGGAAATTGTAACAACTATTTATATCTCCCTTAACTTTTTATATTGTGATCAATGCAGAGCGAGGCGCAGCCAGCAGTCTCAGGAGCGATTTCAATAGAGAAACGGAAGTGTCGCAGATGGCTCTTCTCGGTATCCGGCGAGCGGGAGGCGAGCGGGTGGTCGGTCGGCAGCGGCGGGCCATCGGGTGGCGGAATAGGCCGGTCGAACACAGATCGATTACGTCACTTGGCCGCGGGCTGGCGCGAAAAGCGGCGGCGGCGGAGGCGGCGGCGGCGGGAGAATGGTCCGGGGCGAGCTGGAGGGAGGGGGAAATAAACTGAAACTCGGGGGGAAAAAATCAGCGGCGGCTCGGTGGCGGCGGAGAGCGGTGGCGGCGGCCGGAGGCCCCATTACTGAAACGAGGCGCAGCGGCTGCTGGCGGCGGCGCGCGGCTGCCGGTGGCGGGCGGCTGCGAGGGCGGCGGGGCGGCAATTAGGAGAGCGGGAGAAGCGGCGCACGGCAGCGGGTCTCTGCGGCCAACGATAGAGAGAGGGGGGGAGAACAAGTGGGT
>BOPP01000204.1:1258194-1270078 GCA_017312745.1 Gryllus bimaculatus
AGAGAGAGACAGAGAGAGACAGAGAGAGACAGAGAGAGACAGAGAGAGAGAGGAGGGATTGAGAGAACACACACGGGCAGTTGGCACTGTCGGCACTGTTGAGGGGGGGGAGGAGCTAGGGAAATAGAATCTACGAATACAGTGCGAGTTGTGATGACCAACAGCGGCTGTGGACGTAGCGCAAGTGCAGTGGAAAGTGTGTGTAATTTTACTGGCGAGACTACAAGGTTTGAGACTCTGCATGAAGAGTAGAGTCGAGCAGATGTGAATGTGCATAGTGACAACGAAGAAAATTAGTTTTGCGGGTATTGCGAGAAAAGTGATCGGAATTTTCAGATTCGGCGTCAAACTTTGGATGATGTAAAAGAGAAAAGTCGCAGAATATTTTGAAAACTCATCTGTCGGGATAGGGTGTCACGATTTGTGTAATAGTGAATGAGGTAAATCAGTTGGAGCAGTAGGAGAGGCGTGAAAAATTAGCAGTGATAATTAAGAATGCAGGGAATGTGAGGGTGATCAAAAACGGCGGAGAGATGGGCACAGCACGACAGGTAAAGAACGGGATCTAGGGAAACAAAGATATAGCAGAAATGGGGAAAGTGGGACCAACAAGTATAACTGGTGACAAGGAACTAGCAGTCAATCTAGGCTTGTAAAACCGAACAGGTTATGGGATTAGTGAGGAAGTAGATACTCATGAGTGTAGGAGCACTAATGAGTATAGAGAGACGGATTGGTCTAGGGTCACTGATAAGTGTAAGGACAATGATGCGTGTAAGTACTCTGATGAGTGCATAGACACTGATGAGTGCAGTGTCACTGATGACTACGGAGCACTGATGAGTGCAGGGTTAATGCATCTAAGGTGACGGATGAGGGTAGGGTCACAGACGAGTGTGGGGGCATTGAGGGATGTGGGGTTACTTATGAGTTCAGGAACACTGACGAGCGCCGAAATAGTGAGGGTAGGGGCACTAATGAGCGTATGAACACCAATCAGCATAACGTCATGGATGAGCTTTGGGGCACTGATGAGTGTAGTGACACTGACGACCGTGGATACGCTGATAATTGTACAGAGTCGAATGGGTGTAGTGAGCCAAATGAATATAGGAACACTGATGCGTATCTGAACACTGATTAGGTAGTAATACGAATGAGTGTAGGTACACTCAGTAAATTGCAGACGCTAGGACCGTATTGAGAGATCATTCATTAACTCTATTTGACATTCAAGTGCAATGATAATCAGCGTACCCAGCCCCCGAGGAGGCAGCACCTAGCCCAGTGTCGTAGCAGCAGCGCAGCGGGCGAGCAGTGGCGCCCAGGCTACGACCCCCTAGTGCTTCTGCGGATATTAATATCCGCGTGGGCGGGCAGCAGGTGCCCGGCGCCGCCGCCCGCGCCCCCCGCCCGCCGCCACATGCGCCCAATTAACGCGCGGGCCGCTCGAGGCCACGGCGCCCTCCACTCCGCCCGCGCTCGTAATCACGGAAGAGGCGCCGGTGTCAATTGCAGCGCCGCGGTGGTCGATGGGCGAAGCGCTTTGCTGGATTGTAACGTCAGACGGAGAACCGATTGGGGCGAAGGCGGCTGTTAGCCTTCGGACGCGACCTTTTGAGAGCGTAGACTTCCGCCGCCGGAGTCAGTATTTGCTTGGCTGTCCGGGTGACGCCGCGTCCAAGGCGAAGGTGCCGACGTTTCGGTCGCCATTCTGCGCTGGCGCATGGCCTTACGCCCTGAGGAAGGCCGCAGAATGGCGACCGAAACGTCGGCACCTTCGCCTTGGACGCGGCGTCACCCAGACAGCCTAGTAAATACTGACTCCGGCCGCGGAAGCCTACGCTCTCACAAGGTCATGTCCGAAGGCTAACAGCAGTAAATAATGACCTTGTGATTCTGATGGTGGTTCATGTGTTGTGTTAAGATTAACCCTTTACTACTACGGTGATGTCCCGGACTCCCTCGGTCGAAGTTTCTTTCATTATATTTCGGAAACCAATTACTAGATGGCACTCATGGAGCTAGTTAACTTCAGTGCAAGTTATTATTTGGTCTGGCCGGTTATGAATGTTCATTTGAGGTTTAATTGAGGAATTAGAAGAGAAAAGGTCTGAAAATACCCCATCGTAGTGTTAACGAAAGTTAGTTTCTTTTCATTCCATCGATTAATTTTTTGTGTGTTTAGTAACTCTTACGATTTGCAGTATAGTAATATTTCAAAGAAAATGTATTACTCAGGTTAATATTAAACTTCTATTGTTTTATTCTATTTGGTCTATTGTTTTCAGGATGGCTTTTTAAAAAGCTTTAAATGATGATGAACACAGAGAAATGTTGTACGATTCCCCTTTTTTGATTCTGATAGTGAAAGCGCAAATTAACCAAATGAAAATTTCTTATCAGAGCAGTCGGCTGCTAGAATTCTCCTCCAGACAGTATGTTCGTGGTAAGTGTCAAAAATTCTGTCACCGTAGGGACACGAACCCTAGTAATTCCCGGCTTAGCTTTTGAAGAGAACATTCTCATTCTGATGATAGAAATTCAAGATTACATCCTCGTCAATACAATATTACCGTACCTTTACTTAGTGGTGCATGTAATATGACAAGACAAATCGTTATTACGACAGCATAAGCGGTTCGTGAATGGATATTCTAGACGGATTGTGTTTTGGAAGAACAGGTTTGCTTAGCATTTGAGCAAAAGTTCGGATTTGAGCAAGAGAAAACAGTGCATAATAGTTAAATTCATATACACATTAATTCACGTTCTATTGTTATTCTGTCTCAGTGATATGTAGTACAGGAGAAACGTATTTGAATAGGTCCAAAATTTCGAGGTCAAAACACGATGCCAAAATGTGTTTTGAGAACCGCAGTTCAAAACAGTGGTTTTAGAAACGTCTCTATGGATTATGTTAACAGATAAGCGAGGAACCAGTAGCACTGGAATATTCGAAGCTGATGAGCTCAAATTTGCTACACTCATCATGAGTAAGATTCTTTATTGCCATTCGAAAGATTTACAAGATTTTTGCAAGTGGTGAGGACATAAAGATACGTTTTTACCAAGAAACAAAATAAAAATCGTAAAAATTTCGATTTGATTAGAAACTACTAGAGCTGGCGTTATTCTGGTACCGAGACTTCAGCCCTCAGACACAAGAATTACAAGAGATGACGATATCTACATTAAAGATAATTCTCCGACAACTGAAGTCTTAACTAGATCCTAGATTTGCTTAGTCAAAAACGAAAACTGTCGTTGGGTCGGTCCCTGACAATAAAACTAGGAGTCAATAATAAACTGGCACTTTGGAGTGTCAAATTAGTGTAGTCAAATCTTATTGGATCTGTGTAAACAATCGTCACTTTGTTAACCATTATGTTATTATTTATGCCGATTAAAACATTTTTTTATATTAAAATCGTCATGCCTCGTTATAATAAATTTATAAATCATTATTCCAACGGTGAAAATTGCTTCGTGCTTGACTTCAAATTTAAACTAGTTCCTGAACTTCACGTTAAGATCCACAATTGATCCCAGTTGTATGTCAAAGTTGATGTCACATTTTGAAAATACTTAACAAGACAGCAGTTGTTACGATATGTAATAAACTAGTGTCATGATCTCAGGCGTTAAATAACTGTCCATTGCAGCGAAAAAGACTCCTTTAATAAATCGGTACACTCGCACACATGCAACGAATCGACGCGACCTGTCGGAGTTCCGTTGCGATTACTTGTCAAAATTCTAACACCCGTCTACCCATCAGTCATGCTTCTAGACATTCTAACACCATTCCTGTATTTTTCTTCCCAAATATTCTCTGCTACGACTGTCAACTTGACCACTCACCCCGTACCACTTTCATCAAAACTTTCTTTAATCATCATTTACATATCAACCGACACCACCAATTAACGATGTCGCTTCAAGAAACACCGTTGTATCATCTGCTCCAAAGGCGCTATACAGGAAATATTTCATACGTGGCGTCTTAGATTCTTTCGGTTCTGTCGACTCCTAACCGCAAGTTTGAGCTCACCCTCCAGCACTTTTCTTGCTTCTATATTCTCCTGGAGCTCTATTTAACGTCGCCCTCAGCCCATTATGCAGGTCTCTAGAGCCGCTCTTCTACTTCGTATGTAAGTCACAATCTTCCACCAGCTCCCTTTCCATCATCACTTGTGCAGGTCCCGCACTTGCAAACCTCTACCGTCTATTCAGCGAGAGCCAGCCCAGCTGGCATCGAAGAGGTTCTTAACGCCCTGATGTATCGTTCACAACTACTCCGACTTGCTGTTGATGTTTCCATTCCACTCGCATCAGCATTCGTCGTCACCGATGTCAGTGCCACCGCCATCACCACCAACCGCCGGTGCCACTAATCCTCTGCACCGCTTCGTCCATCCCCTCCGTTGTCACAACCCCGCAGCGTCACCCCCTATCTTCGTCGTCTCAACGACCAAAGCTACAGCAGCCATCTCACCATCAGCAACACCACTAAGGCCTTTGCAGTCGTCTATGTTGCCCTCATCTCAGCCGCACCCTCCCCCCAACGCCGTCCCAACACTGCAGGCGCCTCCGCACCGCTACCCATCTTCGTCACCTCAACTTCCAACTTAGGAAACACTCCTCCATCACCACTACTTACACCATCACTATCGCCACTGCAATCGTCTACGTTGCCCCGCCGCATCAACCATCCACCCACCTCCGCTATATCAACCTCAACGCCGCTGACTCCACCACAGACGTCTCAGCCAACACCTACCTTCGTCGCCTCAACCTCCAACTCCGCAGTCGGCCAACCTTCACCATCACTATTACCACCGCAGTAGTCTGCGTTCTCCCTATCACCACCTCCACCCCTAACACTGTCGCCACCACTACAGACGCCTCTGCCACCACCCATCTTCGTCGCCTCTACCTCCAACATCTCAGTAACCCAACCATCACCACCACTATCACCACCACAGTTGTTTACGTTCTCCCCCTCACTATCTCTACCCCCAACGCCGTCGTCACCATCACATCACCCTTCTTCGTCGCCTCAACCTCCTACTCCACAGTCACCCCACCATCACAATCACCACCACTATCGCCCCACTGCTGTCAACTACGTTGCTTCCTCCACCGCACCCAGCCCCAACGCAGTCTTCACTACTGCAGGCGCCTCCGCGCCGCGACATATCGCCGCTTCCCCAGAGAGTAGATCACAACAACATACCCCACAATATTTATTGTGAAATTACTACGTTCAATGAGGGAAATTGTAACAACTATTTATATCTCCCTTAACTTTTTATATTGTGATCAATGCAGAGCGAGGCGCAGCCAGCAGTCTCAGGAGCGATTTCAATAGAGAAACGGAAGTGTCGCAGATGGCTCTTCTCGGTATCCGGCGAGCGGGAGGCGAGCGGGTGGTCGGTCGGCAGCGGCGGGCCATCGGGTGGCGGAATAGGCCGGTCGAACACAGATCGATTACGTCACTTGGCCGCGGGCTGGCGCGAAAAGCGGCGGCGGCGGAGGCGGCGGCGGCGGGAGAATGGTCCGGGGCGAGCTGGAGGGAGGGGGAAATAAACTGAAACTCGGGGGGAAAAAATCAGCGGCGGCTCGGTGGCGGCGGAGAGCGGTGGCGGCGGCCGGAGGCCCCATTACTGAAACGAGGCGCAGCGGCTGCTGGCGGCGGCGCGCGGCTGCCGGTGGCGGGCGGCTGCGAGGGCGGCGGGGCGGCAATTAGGAGAGCGGGAGAAGCGGCGCACGGCAGCGGGTCTCTGCGGCCAACGATAGAGAGAGGGGGGGAGAACAAGTGGGTGAGAATGTGCGAGTGGAAGACCGAAGGTAGTGGAAATAGTGGAGTCACACAGGGAAATTAATTGGTTTCCGTTTAGCGCATTAGTGATCGGAGAGTTTGCGGCAGATGAGTAGTGGGGGAATGTAAAGGCATGAAGAATAGAATAGAGTGCTTGAAGGGTTGTTATAGTGAGGAGTCTGGAGGACAGTGGAAGAGTGGGGAAAAGGTAGAAATGGACGCAGTGTGAGGGGCAACAGGGTACAGAGCAAAAGTTATGTAGCGGCGACACAAGAAGATTGGGGCAAAGTGGAGAGAGAGAGAGAGAGAGTGAGAGAGAGACGACAGACAGACATACAGAGAGACAGAGAGAGACAGAGAGAGAAGAGGAGGACTGGAAGAGAACAGACAGAGAGAGAGAGAGAGCGAGAGGAGAGGAGGGATTGAGAGAACACACACTGGCAGTTAGCACTGTCGGCACTGTTGGGGGGGGGGAGGAGCTAGGGAAATAGAATTACGATACAGTGCGAGTTTGTGAGGACTAACCAGCGGCTGTGGACGTGGCGCAAGGTAGTGGAAAAGTGTAATTTTATTGGAGACTACAAGCTTGAATTCTGCATGAAGAGTAGAGTGGCAGATGTGAATGTGCATAGTGAAACAGCGAAAAAATTGTTATTGCGGGTATTGCGAAGAAAAGTGTCGGAATTTTTCAGATTCGGCGTCAACATTGGATGATGTAAAAGAGAAAAGCGGCAGAATAATTTGAAAAACTCATCTGTCGGGATAGGAGTGTCACGATTTTGTAATAATGAATGAGGTAAATCAGTTTGGAGCAGTAGAGAGCGTGAAAATTCAGCAGTGATACTTAAGAAATGCAGGGAATGTGGAGAATTGATGAAAAACGTGAGGCGGAGAGATGGGAAAAGCACGACAGGTAAAGAAAGGATCTAGGGAAACAAAAGATATAGCGGGACGGCAGAAGTGGGACCAACAAGTACAGCTGGTGACAAGGAAGGCTAGCGGTCACTTAGGCTTGTGACACCTAACACGTTAAGGGGTTAGTGAGGAAGTAGAATACTCAGGGTGTGGAGCAACTAAATAAGTGTAGAGAGACGGAATAGGTCTAGATCACTGATAAAGTGTAAGAAGATGGGTGTATACTCTGTGAAGTGCAATAGGCCTGATAAGTGTAGTGCACTGGAATGACTACGGAGCACTGACTGAGTGCAGGGTTAATGCATCTAAGGTGATGGATGATGGTAGGGTCACTGACGAGGTAGGGGCAGTGAGGATGTGGGGTCACTGATGAGTTCAGGAACACAGATGATGTGCCGAATAGTGACGGGTAGGGGCACTAATGAGCGTAATGAACACCGATCAGCATAAACGCTCACGAATGAGCGTTGGGGCACTGATGGTGGGTAGTGACACTGACGACCGTGGATAGCTGATAATGGTAACAGAGTCGAATGAGTGTAGTGAGCCAAATGGATATAGGAACACTGATGCGTATTTGAAGCCCTGCTTAGGAGTAATACGCGAATTAAGGTTTTGTTAGGTACACTAGTAAATAGCAGACGCTAGGACGTATTGATAGATCATTCATTTACTCTATTTGACATTCAGTGCAATGATATCAGTGTACCGCAGCCCCCGAGGGAGGCAGCACCTAGCCCAGCGTCGTAGCAACCAGCGCAGCGGGCGAGCAAGTGGCGCCCAGGCTACGACCCCCCATGCTCTGCGGATATTAATATCCGCGTGTGGCGGGCAGCAGGTGCCCGGCGCCGCCGCCGCGCCCGGCCCCGCCACATCCGCCAATTAACGCGCAGGCCGCTCGAGGCCACGGCCGCCCTCCACTCCGCCCGCGCTGTTAATACGGGAAGAGAGCCGCCGGTGTCGCTTGCCAGCGCCGCGGCGGTCGAGGGGCGAAGCGCTTGCTGAATGTAACGTCAGACGAGAACCGATTGTGGCGAAGGGGGTTGTTAGCCTTCGGCACGCGACCTGTCGAGAGCGTAGGCTTTCGCGGCCGGAGTCAGTATTTACCTAGGGTGTCCGGGTGACATGCCGCGTCCATGGCGAAGGTGCCGACGTTTCGGTCGCTCTGCGGACCCTTACACTCATTACGCCTGAGGAAGGTTCGCAGAATGGCAACGAAACGTGGCACCCTTCGGCCATGGACGCCAAGCGTCACCGGACAGAGCCTAATAAATATGACTTATGATTTCATGGTGGAAATTCACGATGACGTCTTTCGAAATAATGTTATTGGCTTCTCTTTGCTGGGCGGTTTCATGTTTGTGTAAGATTAAACCCTTTACTACTACGGTGAGGTCCGGACTCCCTTCGGCGAAGTTTCTTTCATATATTCGAGAAACCAATTACTAGGATGGCACTCATGGAGCTAGTTATCTTCAAGTGCAAGTTTGTTGTTTATTCGAGTGTTGGGCGAGTGTTGATGAGGTTTAATTTTGGAATTAGGAGCGAAAAAAGTCCAGAATAACCCCACGTAGGTTTTAACGTAAGTTAGTTTCTTTTCATTCCATCGCATTAATTTTTTTGTGTGTTAGTAACTCTTACGATTTTGCAGTTAAGTAATATTTTCAAAGCAAAATGTATTACTTCAGGTTAATATTAAACTTCTATTGTTTTTAATTCTATTTTGGTCTATTGTTTTTCAGGATGGCTTTTTAAAAAAGTTTTTAATGCATGATGAACACAGAGAAATGTTGTGTACGATTTCCCTTTTTTGATTCGATAGTGAAAGCGCAAATTAACCAAATGAAAACTTCTTATCAAGTCGGCCGATAAGAATTCATCTCCAGACAGTTGTTTGTGGCAATGTCAAAAATTCTGTCACCGTAGGGCACGAACCCTAGTAATTCCCGGTTAAGCTTTTGAAGAGAACATCTCATCTGATGATAAGAAATTCAAGATTACATCCTCGTCAATACAATAATTACCGTACCTTCACTTAGTGGTGCATGTAAGCGACCAGACAAATTTGTTTTTTACGATACATAAGCGGTTTCGGAATAGATGCCTAAGACCGGATTCTGTTTGGAAGAACAGGTTGCTGAGCATTGAGGCAAAAGTTCGAATTGAAGCAAGAGGAAAACAGTGCATAATGTTAAATTCATATGCACATATTAATCACGTTCTATTAGTTATTTTTGTCTGCGATATGGAGTACGGAGAAACGTATTAAATAGGCCCAAAAGTTTTGAGGTCGAAACACGATGTCAACTATGGTTTTGAGAACGTAGTTCAAAAAAGTGGTTCAGAAATGGTTCTATGGTTATTATGTGAACAGATAAGTGGGAACAGTAGCATGGAATATTGAAGTGTTGAGCCTCAAATTTGCTACAATCTATCATGGCGTAAGATTTTGTATAGCCATTCCGAAACAGATTTTCAAGATTTTTTGCAAGTGGGGAGGACATAGGAGATGGCGTTTTTACAGCAGAAACAAAATAAAAATCGTAAAATTCGACTTGATAGAAATACTAGAGCTAGCAAAGAGGTGTAAAACGTTATTCTGGTACCTGAGACTTCAGCCCTCAGTCACAAGACTTTCGAAGGGATGGCAATATCAATAAACAGATAATTCTACGTCATTTGAAATTCCTAGAGATCCTGATTGCGTAGGTCAAGACAAAGACTGATCGTTGGAACCGGTCCCTGACATGAAAACTAGGGAGTCATAATAAACTGGTTCGTTGGGGGTCAAATTAGCGTCAATAATCCTACACTTTGTTACCATCTATGTTATTAAATTTATGGCGATTAAAACATTTTTATATAAATCGTATTGCCTGTTATAATGAATTTATAATCATTATTCCAACGGTGAAATTGCTTCGTGCTTGACATCAATATAAACTAGTTCCTGAACTTCACGTGAGAATTCAATTGATCCCTTGTCTGATCAAAGGTCGACGTCAAATTTTGAAAATCTCCAACAAGACAACAGTAACTACGGTCCTGATCCTCAGACGTTAAATACTGTCCATTGCAGCGAAAAATCTCCCTCAATAAATCGGTGCATACGTACACATCAACGAATCGACGCGACCCTGTCAGAGTTTCCCATGTGATTATTTTCAAAATTCTAACAGCCGTCCTGCCCGTGCAGTCATGTTTTAGACATCTCCATCACTATCCTGTATTTTTCTTCGCCAGATCTGCCTCTGCTCGAAAGTCAAATCGACCAATTACCCGTAACCACTTTATCAAAACTTTTCTTTAATCATCATTTAGCATATAACCGAACCACCAATTGACGATGTTGCTTTAAGAACACGTTGTATCTCTGCTCAAAGGCGCGATACAGGAAATATTCCCTAGCTAGCGGTCTTAGGTTATTTTGGGTTTTGTCGACTCCCAACTGCACAGTTTGTACTCACCCTCCAGCACGTTTCTTGTACGCACCTCCAGCTGCTTCTATATTTCTCTGGAGCTCCTATTTTAACGTCGACTCTCACTCCCATTATGCAGGTTCTAGCTTCGCTCTACTACTTCGTCATGTAAGTCACAATCTTCCACCAGTCCCTTTCCATCATCACTTGTGCAGGTCCCGCACTTGCAAACCTCTACCATCTATAGCGAGAGTCAGCCCAGCTGGTAAATCGAGAGGTTCTTAACGCCTGATGTATCGTCACATACTCCGACTTGCTGTTGATGTTTCCATTGCACTCGCACAGATTCGTGTCACCGACGTTGTCAATGACCGCCATCACACCAACCGCCGGAGCCATAATCTCTGCGCCGCTTCCGTCCACCCTTCCATTGTCACAACCCGCTGCGTCACCGCCTATCTTCGTCGCTTCAACGACCAAAGCTACAGAGCCATTTCACCATCACAACACCACTAAGGCGTTTGCAGTCGTCTATTGTTGCACTCATCTTAGCCCGACCCTCCACCCAACGCCGTCCCAACGCTGCAGGCGCCTAGCAACCGCTACACATCTTCGTCACTCAACTTCCAACTTAGGAAACACTCCTCCCTCACACCACTTACACCATCCCTACGCCACTCTAATCGTCTACGTTGCCCCGCGCATCAGCCATCCACGCACCTCTGCCATATCAACCTCAACGCCGCTGGACTCCATCACAGACGTCTCAGCCAACACCATACTTCGTCGCCTCAACCTCCAACTCCGCAGTCGGCAACTTCACCATCACTAATTACCTACCGCAGTGTCTGCGTTTCTCCCTACACCACTCCACCTGCCTGAAACTATCGCCACCACTCACAGACGCCTCTTCACCACCACCCATCTTCGTCGCCCTACCCAACATCTCAGTAACCCAACCTCAAACACCACTATCAGCACCGCAGTTGTCTACGTTCTCCCCCTCACTATCTCTACCCCAACGCCGTCGTCACCATCACATCACCTTCTTCGTCGCCTCAACCTCCTACTCACAGTCACCCCCATCACTATCACACCACTATCGCCACTGCTGTCCAACTACGTTGCTTCCTCCACCGCACCACCCCAACTGCAGTCTTCACTACCGCAGGCGCCTCGCGCCGCGCACATATCGTCGCTTCCCCACGAACTCTGGCCGCCAACCGCGCCGCCGCCGCCGCCGGCACCAGCCACGCACCGCGCGGCCTCCACCACGCGCCAACGTCGCGGCCGTCGCCGCACCCCGCCACCGCACCCCGCGAACTCGCCCTGGCCGCCCTTCTGCCGAGCGCCTCCACCAACCGTCACCGCCCGCTGCCGCTGCCACGCCACGCACGACGCCACCGCCATCCATACGCCGCCACCGCCGCCGCCACGCCACCGCCGGAGTGCATTCCTGGCTAATAGCGCGCCGTGCGAGGCCGGCCGATGGCTGTAAATTTTGCACGCGGGAACATGCTCGACGGCGGAGGCCCGCAATCGATCAGAACCGCGGGCGGCGGCGGCGGCGCTGGCACCGGGGATGAGGGGGGATTCCCGCACTTTTTAAAACCAGTTACGGCCGTGTGCCGCGGTGTTAACGCGGCCGGTATAACAAATTAACGGGGAAGAAAAAAAATAAACCCCGCTGCTGCCGCGGCTTCGCCGCCCCGCCCCCCGCCGCCCG
>BOPP01000204.1:1278340-1292761 GCA_017312745.1 Gryllus bimaculatus
GATTGGTGTTTCTGGGGGCAGATTGAAGTGGATGCATTGAAATACTTGGAGCGAATTGGCCGGAGGCAAAGCGGTATCTGTGGAGGGACTGACAGGGAGTTGCACAAATGAGGAATGAATGGTTTAGACGGAGATCTGTTTAAAATACGAGTATCTAAATATTTAGGCAAACAGAACCTAGGAGGTCGAAACAAATGTGTGAGTAGAATATTACCACGAAGAACGAATTTCACTTGCAGCCTACGCATCACGTGAGATAAGAATTTGGAAGGGGTGGAAACAAAGAAATAAGGCAACTGAGAGGACATGAAAACTGCCAATTGGAACGAAGAATAGACATTCCAATCCGAGGACGGAGAAACAAATAACAAGCTAAACGTTGGAAGGTGCCAATATCAATATGGCTTACGTTTTAATATGGTATGATTATTTTTTGTATTATCAGCAAATTTAATAATCATATGGTATTTTTACAATCTCTGACACACTACGAATAATATTTGTGCAAAAAGTGCTTTAAACTTGCAAAATAACTCAAATTTAGAACATGTACATAAAAAATATAACATGTAGCCTTTATCAGAAAACTATAAGATGTAGCTGACATCAAAAAACAAAAAAAAATACAAAAATAAGGAGAACTGTAACAATATTTTCTTTGACTTAACTTGCACTGCTTAATCATATATTCGTTTTATAGGTCAATTACGAAAGTACTGTATTTTGTCTGTCGCATACTTTTAAACCTTACAACATTATATTTTTATATCAACAAGATAACTTAAAGAAATATTGATAACATATGAATTTCGCATCAACAACAATACTCCGTGCTTTTGTGTTCTTTAGGAATACTGTTCACGCATCTCCTGCCTAAATGTTTTCACGTTCATTTCTTAAAAATCTTTATATTCGGAATCATTTGCGTAAAACATCAAGTGGGAAGAATTGCCTTTATTCAATCGCTCTTAAAATCGTCTCACTTTTCATCCTTTGACTATATTGAAAATGGTCATCTCATAAACATGGTTGAAATAGCAATCAACCTATCAGCCACAATACATAATCTACGTAACAGAACAAACAGAAAAAAATATAGGTTCTCCCATTATTTATTTCAAAATTACTAATGAGCGTTGAAGAGCAAATAAACAAAAGGACGCACGAAACACAAAACGTCGAACATCGTAGGATCGCGATTGAACAGTAATTTCGAAACGAGGTTAACAGAAGTACGTTTTGTTAGCAGAAATACATTCTGCAGCATCGACAAGCGAACTACGCGCTGCTGTGGTGGAGCGAATCGGGTCGGGTCGCCGTCGCTCGACAGCCAGGAGGATGAGGTGGGGTGGAATTTTGTAATCGATACCGGCATTCTCCGCCGTCCTATATTCTATTAATACAACCGGCTAATGTGATATCTAATACGGACTGCAAGGAGTTCATGAAACGTTTCGTGTATATTTTCGGGTCAAGTTGAATGAAGTAATTTTGTGTCCCTCTTTTAGCGAACATTACCGAAATATTACTTAGTGATTTTCATAATGTAAGAAATTATACCTCTTTAACTGAATATAATGCATAAGTACGAAAAGATGATACAATTTACCAGTATAATTGTAACTTTAACACAACGTATGAAATTATAAAAATGATTCCATTAAATGTAATGACCTATGTGTTAAAGTTATTGCCAATCGTTAATAAAGATATTTTGTTAATCTCTGCAGTTATTTAAGGTGTTTGAAAAAACAATTCACGTCAGCTATTCAACAACTCAGTGAGATCTAGAATACAAAAGAATCAACACTTTGAACAAAGATATCGTGTCCGCCGTGATGGTGAACGTCTATTCTGACCTTCTAATCGAAATTATTATAATTATTTTAAGGAAAAAAAAACGTTAATTGAGCATCAGGTTCCAATTTTAAAGATATATTCTTTTATATTCTCATAAACAACATTTTTAAAGTGATGAAAGAAACGGAGCTTTTCCATTATACGTATACTAGTTCACTAGCCAAAAGATTCGGTTCCTTTGACACGAAAAATTTCGTTCGTCCCAAAAGGAATCAGTTATTTACAATGTGAACAGGTGAACGTGGTGATACAAGTCAATCAACATTTATGGGGTACATTTAAACATTAGCTTTACACAAAACACATATATTATTATGACAATTTAATAATAATATTAATAATAATAATAATAAATTACTACCTTATTAGTGCGCTAATGGTGGCGGCTGCTTCGAAATCCGTGATAACCCACAATACGACTAATTTTAAATCACTGTTTGGTAAATATTTGGTAAAAGTTTGTAGTGACCCCTCTTCCTTTGATCCAGTGAATTAATTATTCGTATTGTTCAGGCTAAATATTTAATTTTATTGCCAACGCGTTTTACCACCAAGTGCTTCGCGACATGCTAACGTACCTCTCTACCCGACGGATCCAACGTGCTTTTGTTGTTGCTACTTATAACTATTTGATCTTTATTTTCTTACTTAATTCTCCGTTATCTAAACATCTTCACTAAGTGACAGGAATATGTTTGAATGGCGAATGCTTTCCTTGTTTTCGACTTGTGTTGTTAAATAATTCAGTTATTTATTTATTTAGCAATAACGTGAAATAAATTAACAAGTCCCTATAAGTTAACAACTCTCTCTTACGGACGAATAGCGCTTCAAACAGACAAAACGTTTGTCTGTTCAAACTTCTAACTTCAATGTAGAAAGTTCATACTTTTATTTCACACTTATGTGAACAGAATTACAAAATCAAAATACTTTGGTCTCAATGTTTTAACTTTTGCTTTGAATTGCATATTTGAAATCTTACTGATGTATTATTTTATTTTAATGAATAATGAATCCGTTGGTGCAATTATACTGCCAACAAACTGAAGTCATTTAGTAGTTACTAATATAGTTAAAACACAGTAAAACTATAAACACGTAAACTGCAGTAAAACGATAATGATAATAATATACAAATATCTCTAGGCACCATCAAACAACGCGTTCAGAATAGAAATACTGCGTACAGCTTTCACGGCAATCTGCATGTAAAGTTTGCCTAGTATGAATTAGCAGATTACTTTTGACAATTTTTTTTCTAAATAAAAATTAATAATATTTCAAAATTGAAAGCTAAATATTTTATCTAAATTATATTGAAGAAATATCACTTGCTTTTGCACGCCCTTAATTTAAAAAATTCTCGCTTAACCCGCTTGAAGCTTGAACCGCAGTGTACATATACTGTGCTTCAATCTATTGCCAGTTGATGACGCGCTATGCGAATTAGACTACTATGCAATATTTCTGTAACAGTTATACCTCAAAAAGAATGCTTTCACTTCAAAAAAACATGTTGGCAAGAGTCATAAAAATACGGTGAGGGTCATATAAAAACACGGGGTAGCCACAAGTAGCATGAATATATAGACACATGCACATTTGATGGCTACGTCTGTTTAGTAAGGAGAATGAAGGATTTCCAGTAAGTGGTGAGTTTATAAGATGAATGCATTGTATAAAATTACATTCGTTACATAGTCATTGGAAGAAATAAGTCATCACATTTAACTACAATTTGTATTATAGCAAAAATGGAATCAATGCATTGTCATTAATGTTAAAAAGGAAATACTTGAAGTATCTAGAGTAGATATGAATAGATATATCAGAGAGTAGATAACAAAACCATCCCAAGAATGAATTTAAAGCGACTAAAATATTGATACTAATCATGTCTGCGTAAGTAGTCTAAGTATTAGTATTATACAATGCCAAAGTAAAAACTTTGGGAAACTTCCTGGTGATAAAACAATATTACAACAATATCCACCAGAGCAGTAAAATCAAATTATTCGTCACCGATTCATCCACACATGGCAATCCTTCAATGGTATCATATTTTATTGAGTTTATCGTGGATACATTGTACGCGTCACCGATTAAATTTCAGTTATCTCATAGAACTGGATGTGTCCCTGCGTACAGAGCCACTTACAGGTTCGCAGAGTTAAGCGATCTCCGGTACCCACAGATGCTACATTAAGCGAAAAGCACTAATCATAGGAAAAATAACGTGCAATACGAACATAGTTGGAAGAGCATAAAACGCTTTTATGGACGTTTATAGAGGAGTAAACGCAGCATTCAAATGTAACTCATGTTATTGCTATCTAGAAAAGAGGGAATATTCAACATTGCCGCCACTGTATCGTCCGCGTTTATGCTTATTTTTGAATGCTATCCATTTTATAAAATCTTGATCACATACGGAAATTTGATACAGATCGCATTTTCAAACAAATGACAATATTTCCTCTATCAGATCATGATAAAATTCTTACCATCAATTATTTTTGAAATTGAAGAAACGAAGTTAATAAACCGTTATTTTATTACGTCATTCATTTTTTCTTAGAAGGCTCCACTAAAAAAAATTCAAAGCATCTAAACTACACTGGAAAAAACTAAAACTAACTAAAACAAGGATATCTATCGCGAATCGAATGTATTACTTGCTCATGCATCCATTTCAATTGGCATATCATCTGTGTATCACACAAATGAAAATGCATGTGAATTTTCTAAAACAAAAGTACTCGTATCTCTCTCTTTCAACTCGCACAACGTACTATAACTGAAAATAAAAACAAACATTCTAAATGGATTTAAATTTTTGAAATCGATAATAATAGATAATGATATGACCAACTCACATACTGAAGTGTCTCACTGAACTCATGAAGGATTGTTGAGAAGAACAAAATTTCTCGGTTGAATACCAGTTTTTTTATGTTTCTCATATTGTTTCAATTTCGCTTCAGGGTGAAAATCCGGGTTTCTGAAAAATAAATTGAAATGTTTAAATTTACACAGGCAACTAAAAGTAGTGCGCTGCTTTAAGATTACATCCTATAATATCGAGCAGCTCGGACGACTGCGATATTCTGAAGTATCAGCACCTAAAATACAATAACCCGGGACCAGGACATATTTATCGTGTGTGTCGTTTCTTTCATCTATGTGAGATCTGAGTGTTATTGTAATTATATTAAAAAGTGTTAAACTCTTTGAGTGATTGTAGAAAAGTTGGGAACGTTATGAAGATCTTCTGAGATACAACATTTTACTTTAAAGACAACTCAATAGTAACGCAAATAAAAAGGAAGAATGAAACACAAGGAAATGAAGATTCAAATGGACGACTCTATGCTGAAGACTACGTTCAAAGATTATTTTCAGATATCACGAATTGTTCGACATTATACGCTATTTGGCAATGCAGAATCAAATTACAAGAATATATTCAATATCAATTTATTGCCAAATACATTTTTTGCATAGCAGAGGAGTTCTCTTCTTTCTTTTAAGATTACTTTAAGATTCTTTTTTTGCATTTCAGAGACTATTACGTTTGTTTGAGCAATCATAATACAAAAACTGAACTACACATAATCATGTCAGATGAACGTCAGTGATACAAATATAATCGTCATCTATTCACATTTAAGAGCAATGGAAGTGGTTTAAGAATCTGGAAAAAACGCCAAATTTACTAAGCATAGGTCACCTATAAGATACTATTTTAAAAATTAGTGCAAGTTTATCTCCATCAGAACATACATATAAAAGGTGAGCACATAAAACCTGGAGTGGGTTAACCACGGTACATTCCTCACTCAGAGCGTATCACGTGATACCTATGCTGGTCGGCTGCCCTTTAATAGGCAAATGTTGTTGATTTTTGCAGATGCTGATGGATGTGCCTGTCGATAGGACCTCTGTGAAACTCTATGTTGTTTTAGTATTGCAATGTTGGTAATATGCGAGGTAGAAACAAAAATAAATATTAAAGAGGAACACGAACGACAAACGGGACATTTTAGAAGAGGTATAGCTTTTTAGAATTACCTAACATAAAACATAGTAATGAAGTTACTTGTCTCAACAATGTTTTGTTGATATGTTTTAGTTTAATCGTAAAATTAACCAAACTGGCATTTGAATTCTGAATGTTATAACTGAATTAAGTTGTAAAGAAATTTAAAATAAGCATGTCTAAAATATATTCTATATTGGATGTATTTCTATATATTCTGTATTTTATATTTACTAAAACGATAATTATGTAATTATCCGCAGCATTAATAATGTAATATCACAAACAAATTAGTACAGTAAATAAACAACGCCATTATTCCAAAACCGAAGAATGAAGGAATGCAATTTCAAATAATTAAATGTCTTAATGAAACATAAATGCTTCTTCTCCTTGACCTCAAACACACAATCAAAATTTATTTGAGGTCAGTCTCTTTTAGTTCTCGCTAATTGATCGTAATCTTGACATTATTCTTCTTCTTCACGACAACAGTTTTTTATTACTAGTATGTAATTATATTATACTGCACTCTAAAATCAATTTTGGTAATACTTTGCAGCCCATTTCTGAAACTTAAATATTATTCCCAACTACAACTCGTTTAAATTAACAAGACATACATTCAAGAATACATAAATATGTTTCACTGTACTTCTCTCAATATCTGAATTCATTAATAATGTTTTCCAACGATCTTTTTATTATCTCTTTGCCACTTATTATTGAGATTTAAATAACATTCCAGTTTGAGGTACAAATGTCTCTTTGAAACTTCTTGATGCGTTTAATGAATAAATAGTAAGTTCACCTGATAATTTTCTTGGTTTGTTTCAACAAATGTTTTCAGCACCCGATAGTGCATTCTTTTCGTGCCGTATAACCTGTAGGAAACAATACATTAGACCGTGTCGAACTGCAATGCCAGATATCAACATTAATTTGAGAAAAAAATTATTATGTTTTGAAAGTTACTCTCTTCAAATGCACATGCTAGCGTTAATCAGAAAATTAACTCATATATCACTAACCACTATGTACACTAATCACTATGTATTTATATCACTAATAATTGCGTACATATATTTGTAACGAGCTTCTTGAGGTTTTCTTAATGCTCTTATTAGTAAGTCGTATAACAGTAGTCATTTCTATCAGCAATGGAACTGATTTCCTCCTATTATCCTGGTAATTGATATCATTTCTGATAATTTATGTACTACGTATAGGCTCTAAAGATCCTGTTTATGCTACTTGTAAATTAGTCAATTATTTGTAAATGGTGTTTATTTACTGTCGATGTTGTGGTTTCATAATTACTTGAACCTGCCTTACGGTCAAAATTAATTTAACACTCTGATATTATCTTAAAAACGTACTATGCAGGCCTAAAATCTAAATATTGCTCTTGATAATTATGAAAAAACTATTTCGGAAGGAAACATTGCCTAATGAGACTGATCAACAAAATTATTATAACGTAAAAAGAAAAACAGAAAGCGTTTAAATACAAACATTGAACTCCGGAAACAGAAAATGAAAGCCCGCACCACTAACACGTGAGAAACCCAATGGACGTTTTTATATTGATGTTTAATAATTATTAATCAAGTGCTAATTAAAACAAATAACTATCCCACACATTAATAAATAATTACTCCCGGAGTTAATAAAGGCAGAATTTCCCCAGCGTTGCACCTCTGTGTGTCGCAAATCCAGCTCAGTGCGCCAGATCATTCTCGAGTGGTCGAGGGACCTGTGAGATCTCTAGCGAGAAGGGACAGCAGAGCGCCGATTGGATGTTGGCATCGATATCTTTTGTTGTTGATATAATCAAAATCGATATCATTACTACTGAATATATGATTTGGTGGTATTTATTCCACAGCTGAAGTACAGTGGTATCGTAACAGTATTACAAAATCTCGATTATTGGATTAAAATAGATAGTCTGTTTTAACAGTGTCAACAGAGAAGAGAGATGAATTTTTTGGGTATGTTCCTTCTCATATTACGACTGGAGTTGGTGATGGCCCGAAACATCGCCAAAAATGAACAATATAATGCTCTAAAAATGTTTTTTAAAATGCTTCCAACATGACGTAACAAATGTGATCAAAACCAGTTTAAATACATTACTCAAGCTGTTGGATATGTTAATGATAAAATCGAGGCTTCATCTATTCGTTCAAGTAAACTCAGCTTGCATATGTTTGATTGAGACTGTTGTTTACAAAGCTTAAAGTTTGGCCTTTAGTTATCGCAAAATAAGTGGAACCGACAAAGGCCGAGATAGGCGTCACACGGACCATAGATTACATACTGACAACGGCAGACAACAATTTCTGAGCGAAGTAAATCCTACTCAGGGATTCTGTGGAGAATATTTGTTTCATCGCGTAAATATTATTTGAAGGAAGTATCATTAAAATAACATTATAAGCGATGAATTCACCGAAAAATGCTGTAAAATTGACGAGAAAAGGAAATAAATGACACTACTAGTCGAAATCGCAAAAGATGCAAATAAATAAATGCAGATAAGAGCAAAAAATGTTATGTAATAATGGTTCATTTTCTATTGTCGTAACATAAAATGAATGTATATTCTAAAAGGCATTGTTCTAAAGTAAGAAGGGAAAAAAGTAGATTTTTCATTAAAATCAACCCCCTATTTATGACTTTCTTACTTCCTACCTTCCTTATTGAATTATTTAATATTATACAATTGGCGTAGTTCCGTATCCATTTGCTCCATATTTCTCAACTAGGGGCGTGCATCAGCACAAGTGCTGCAGACAGAATATGAAAAATTGCAGTATAATTAGGCTGCTCTAGAACGGTTCATGTGAATACTGAATCTCCCCCTCTTCCTCATACGACACCTGGTTGCTAAAATTCCCCTCCTGACTGCGACTGAATTCCTAGTATCTATCTAGTTAGAGACGTAAAATCATCTTCTGTCGGGGCTGAAACTTCGCCACCTCTGACATCAAGAGACTCCGCAGGGAAAAGGTCATGCTGCCTTTCAACTTTCTCAGCCGGTGACACGATTCAAAACGAAGATTTTATCGACTCTCCTTTCGGCACATTGCACCTGATTCTAAACCCCAGTGACGGAAACAACTGTTAAAAAACTTGTTAGAAAAAAATTGAAAGGAGATGCCCCCCACTCAGTCATGGATGTGAAAATGATGATTACACTGAGCAGAAGAAGGTAGGGAAGAACAAAAACTGACAGCGGGTAAATACATAGTGTCAGCGTTAACAATGTGTCTTCGAACAGAAAGACAAACTTTGGAAACAGCAATGTTGACGGTAAATGTCATGTTCATGACAATGATAGGGGAGAGAGAGAGATCTGAAAATTACACTATTTGAACGGCAGGAGGGGAATCCTGGGAAGGTGTTATGTATTTTGCGGAAGTGGATATTCAGCGCACCAAAGCTTTATAATGGTTCGTTTAAAGTTCCAGAATCAGTTTGAAACACATTGCCACAAAAGCAGTCAGCAAAAAATCATAATATACATTTAAAAATAACAAACTCCGTATCTTTCCGTCCTCGCTACCTTTGTCGATTTCGTTGCCCTGACATTTTTATCCTCACTATATTTTCCATCATCGTTACCCTCAATCGCACTATACATTTTTCGACTTTTCCGCTCCGTCGCCGTTCATTTATTTACCATCCATCTTATCATCATCCTGGCCGTCTTTACTCATTTGTTGACCTCATTTCCGGGTCACATTTGATATCCTCGCAATGATCGATCGTCTCACCGCCTTCAGTGGGTCATCACCCTTTTAAAAACTTCACCATGATCACCCCGCGTGCCGCATTCACAACAACATTTTCGCAAAAAGACTCCAAATTATTTCTGTAAACTTTTAGTGCAGATAGTACTAAATGCACTGTATAGGATGACGTAAACATCATTTTGCGCTATGCTTTTGGTTATTCAAAAATTACAAAAATGTATTTTTTTTAACTTGTTTCTCGCATTGTTAGTATTTACATTTGCAGTAATTTCTTTACGTCAAACATCACTTTGTACATCTGATTTACATAATTTCAGATAAACCTTCCCGAAAACTCAATACTTTTTTGTGAAAAAACAGCTCAACATTCTGCATTTTCAGAAACGTTTAAAGGCCATTTTCTCAAAAACGACTCCAATTTTTTCTGCAAACTTTTCGAACCGATAGTGCTTATTGTACTGTTTAAAACGACGCAGATTTATTTTGCTGTATTTATTTATTTTTTGTCAGTTCTTTAATTACCCAAAAATGTTTTTTATATATATCTCAAGCCTTTAATATGTGCATTTCCAGCATATTGTAAACACTGTTGCATTTGTGACTGGAACTGCTTGAAGTGACTTCATATGAGGTTTTTTGGAAAACTCAAGAGTTGTCAAATTCCGAATTTACAGTAGTGCTTAAACGCCATTTTCAGCTTCAATTCTTCAAATTTTTCAAAGGACATTGCCATTTTAGACGAGGTTTTATTGTTATTGAATATTCTTAAAATAATATTTCCGTTCTACTAATAGGAAACCGAAAAATTACGAAATTTTCCAAAAACTATATTTTGGGCGGTGATATATGGCAACTAGCAAGAGCATGTGGTAAGACCAAATAGAAAGCCGAGACCATTGGAAATAGAAAAATAATGCAAATTAGCGAAAATGCGTATTTTAAAAACGTATTTTCGATACTGCCCAACTCATGTTGTAACTTATTACCGGACACAACTCATTACCACTCAGTATTCAGCATTACAGTATACCTGCATCCGTCCACATAACTACTCAATCGATGGCTCGCTGCTAGAGATGCTTGGGTGAAAGGTCAAAGTTGAAGAACGTAGAAACCATGGGCTTTTGTGTCAAGGATGTGGCGTCACTCTGACAGCGAAGACAAACACACGAACTCCGACCACAGAAGTTCCTGCTACATAACTATTCATCCGACCGCACGCAATAACCCGGTCAATCATGGCCTATCCACAAAGAGACGTGTCGGGAATTCATATCCTCAACGGATACTGCCATGGGCGTCACTTCTGTGGGGGACAGGGGGACCAGCCCCTCCAAATATTTTTTAGTAAGTGAGGTACATGTTGTCTGCCGGAAATGTCTTCCTTATCTATTGATCCGTACTTCTAAATAATTTGCTGCAGGTGAAGCTCCTCAACTTGACATCGCCATCAAAGTAAAGATATCAAAGAGACGTACATTTTGACTGTCCTTCAATGTTGCCCTGACATAATGTTCGGTAGTCAGGGAAAACAATTGTTTATGCCCCTTGAACACATTATTATGGATACAGCCTTGAAATTATTTTCTCTATTGTTTTGAAAATTTAGTAATCATTGCTTGTTCTTTATTTCTACAGTATTTATTGATATTAACATAAACAGAGGGACATACCTCAATATTTTTCTAGAAACAGAAATTCATGTAGGCGCTACCCAAATAACATTGATTATAATAAATTCTTTTCAAACATTCATTGTTTTGTTCGAAATAATATCACTATAGTATTAGAACTCCTAATGCGTAAATTGAAACATATCCCTGTGACCCTCCTTCGGTGAAGGTCATATAATCACCCACAGCTACGATTTCAATAGTGTAAAATAATGTTGGCTAAGCGAAGTGGATAATCCGTCTAATCGCTGGTACTTGGTCCTCTGAATAATCTATCTTCATAGAATCAAAATCAGTCCGCTGACTAGTATGACTTTGATGATGCATTAGTTAGTTATTTATTAGTTAATTATATATTTAGAAAACACAATTACAAATTAACTAGAAATATTACAAGATAATAATAGGCACATGTAATATTTACACGTTTGTAAGAAATTTAAGGGATTAAGTGATAAAATTAGGATTAATAAGTAAACATAAATTTATAAAATACATAAGTATTTTCTAAATTTATGTTTACTTATAAAAAGAATGTTTAACAGTAATATCGATATGTAGATGTTATGCTAGAGTCATGATATTATAGGTTTGAACGTTCGGCTGCAAATAGAGTGTAAAGTAATACTTCTGAACGTTCAAATAAAAAATAGAAGTAACCAAATGTAAGTTTTATAGATATTTTACAAGGTTATAAATATATTGAATTGATATAGGTAAATCGTTCCCATATTTTTAATAACGCACTCACAAATTGTGATTGATGGTAATTAGAAGTTGAATTTAGCGCAGGCCTTCTCAAAAGAAATAATTTAAAAATATTGAACATTGGTCAACTCTTTAACTCATTTGAGAGGGAGGGAAGGCATAAAACAGAATGTGTCTGAAATCTGTACAATGTTTTAGCTGGTGAATTCATCATGAAAGAACATTAAATACATAATACTTCTAGTTCCAGGTTCGTGACTGTGGTAATTATTTCATGGGTGAAATATTATTTTTTCTCTCGGGTATAATAATTATTTAACTATTGTTCAGAGGTTAATTGTCCATGAAAGTATTTTTATATACTTTGATTTTGAAAATTAGTTTATATTCTTATGAATTTTCTACCTCTTTCCATTTTTTCTCTCCTGCGTCATTGGCTATTTAGATTAATAGTTTTTATAATATGTAATTTACAATGTAAAACGTAATAACCATTGTAGTATATATTAGTATTATATTATATTATATATTAATATAACAAATATCTGTACAACAATGTATGACATCTTTAATTCGGGATGTAGTGAAGTTACGTGTACAAAAATTAAGTGCAAATTTAAAACACATCATTATTACATATTTCATTATTAATCACATTAATTTTTCTTATTAATTTGAAATAACATGTAAAAAACAAATAAAATTGTCGCCCAATATTGTGTCCATACTCTGTTATTCATGTGTACAGAGTATAAAATAGTCGTGGAACGATTAAACAAGTATACGGGTATGGTATAATAATATTGCTACTGATACATTGGCAATAGAGAACGCAATAGCAATTAGTAAAATTGTTTACAACACTGTCTTACAAACAATCGTAGATAATCTCAGTTTCCTTTTTTCATTTTCTATGCACTAGAGATTATTCAATTATTGAAGCCCAAGTTAAGTTATTCTGGCATTCAGAAGTGCGTGTCATTTTTAATTTCCATTAGACACGCGAAGAGCTGTTTTCCTCGCTTCAATTTAACTCGACGTAACTGCTGGGATTTCGTTTTTACTAGGTCAAGCAGCCAGACAATGAGACTGCAGTGAGAAAAGTAACCGACAATTTACGACTAGCTCTCAAGTGTTCTACCTTCATTAAAACATCCTTCAGCTAGACGTGAACACGTGATGTGAACCCATTATAGTTTACATTAAGCGTTGACGATTACATCTACATTCATTCCTTAATACTGTGTAATTATTTATTACTCTCTAAGGTCATATCTATGCGAATATGAACGAATTCTAATTGAAATCGAAGTTTAATAATTAAAACTCCTTGCCATAACCTCAACAGAATTTCAGTTCAATCCGAATCTCGTTTACTCTTTGTCGTTCACCCAATCAAACTTCCACCCAACCATCAAGTCAATTGTTGACTGCCTCATCAATATCTCCCCACTTTAATAATGACACCACAACAATGATAGCGAACATCGCCACCACAACAGTCACACTACAAGTTACATTACAACACTGACACATCAATACTAACATACCAACTTCGATATCTCAACAGCAACACCTATACAGCGAAACTGTGACAATAGTATCGAGATAAAGTCAATCAGTAATAAAGCCTCAGTAGAATTTTAGCTTTGTGTCATCAAATGGACATGACCTCTCAAACGTAGAGCCCACTTTCCGCATTTCATGTCATCCGTTTTCCATCTCTCACCTTCCACAACGTAGACCTTAAGTATTTTGTTTCCGAGTTCGTCAAATACGTAGGTTACATTACTCCTGTCCGTGATAAATCTGCTGAAGTGATCTGTTGAAACGTTGGACGCGGCATCGTTTGATCTATGGAATGATATCTCGATGTCTGCGAGTAGTGTAATGCGTGTAAGACAAAGGTAAGTGTGGTACGTGTAAGGACAGATGAAGGAAAAAGACGGATAGATCGAATGCGGTCCACGGTCCATTTGTAAGGGCTTCTCCATTCATGTGATACTGATCAGAGAGAGGGCAGATAACATATCAGAGTAATGAAGGGTTTTATTATCCTACAGTTAATAGTTTCATCCTTCGCAGGTACCTTGCTCGTGACGTAAGTCTACTACAGTCGGTACTCGAATTCTACAAGCTTCCACCAGCCGTGCTGCAGAGTAGCGGTGTTGCCATTCAGCTATTGCAGTCGAACGTCGCCTTCCCCATCGTTCCCCAATTCAGCGTCCCTTGCCATTTTACTTTCCTACTCCGCGCCCACCGGGCAGAGCGCGGGTCACGGAACGTGCCACAGCCAGCACTGCGCGCCTCCGCCTCCACCGCTGCTGCCACTGCCTTTCCCACCACAGCCACCACCACGGCTTCCGCCGCCGCCTCC